>ML104928.1:13528-50867 GCA_003697995.1 Taxidea taxus jeffersonii | reverse complement strand
TGACCATGGCTTTTACACTCCACTCATTAAAGGAGATTTGCATGTGACAGCTACGTGGAAGTATCATTTACCACTATTAGATGGGTTTATAACCTATGCTGTAAAGAGCATGAATGCAACACAGTAGCCCCTTTAGTGGGCCATCTGGCAAAACCTATCATATGAAGAATCTTGTATGTTTTGACTAGGAACTTCAGTTCTAGAAATTTATCCTAGATATGAATACGTTCTCTGAGATATACTATATATTCCTGTGTACTATAAATGTATCTTACATGTACATGCATATTACATGCATGAGAAAATGGTTTATATACAAGGCAATTATTGTAGGAGTGTTTGTAATGGTTAAAGAGTGGAAACAACTGAAATGTTCATCCACAGCAACTGAATAAAAACACTTACATCTGGATGTTAGAAACCTCCCAGTCATAAAAAATATCAGTGAATCTCTTTATGTATTGTTTTGGAAAAATTGCTGGTATATGTTTGGTGAGAAATGTAAGGTACAGAACAGTGTATATAATATATTTATTTGTGTTAAAGTGTTTGCTTGTTTATGAATAGATACAGCTTCTGGGGAGTGTAATTTGAATTTGAATACACCCCCACCACTTCTTAAAAAAAAATTGCATTTAGCACAGTGCCTTGTACTGTGACTTATGACAGTAAGACACTTATGACACATTGTTGGTGGTGGTTATTTCCATTATAATTACAGGGTTCTTTTATTTCATGAGTTGATTTTTAACAGTTGGTTCTGGAAGAGGAAGCCCATCTCGCTATAAATGCTGCTTAATGAGGGTCACACTCATGTTATTCATCAAAAATGCTGTATGTGCTTCCTGAAGTATGTTTCTTGGAGGATGTCAGTACAAGCTCCACAAACCAAAGATGTCAAATAAGATTGGGGAATGTTCGGTTAAAACTGGGCGGGCTTCTTTCCTGCAGATTTTCTTGGAGCCTTAATACATATAATGTGCTTTGTGAATATTCAAGAGGGATATTTAGAATGCAGTGTTTTCCAAATTTGAATGCAGAACTTTAAACAGCAATGGTTACTACTTTTTTTTTTTTTCCCTTTAAGAGTCGACCTTCGCGTAGTTGTCACTTTGGGAAACAGCACTTTAATACTTAGATTTTGGTTTCGTTCATCTTCATTGTTCATTTTAATAAACTTGTTTTTTTGATTCACTCCTAAGATGCCTGTCATCTCTCCCTGCCTGTTTTTCCTCCTCTGGGATATGCTACAACTCATTAATTTATTTCTGGGTTAAGACCTTCCAAAAGTCATCCAACTTACTCTGGGTTTTTTGGGTAAAGAAGAGACTCTATGTATCTTATGCAAAATCTCAGGGGTTGATTGAATGGAAATTGAAGACTGAAGCTTGATTTGTTTCAACTTTTCCCAAAGGTTTAGGGTTGCTGGAGTGGAGGGGTGTGGGAGGTGGCCCGTGATGGACACTGGGGAGGGTATGTGCTATGGTGAGTGCTGTGGGTTGTGTAGGACTGATGAATCACAGACCATACCCCTGGGGCAAATAATACATTATATGTTAATAAAAAAAAAGTTTTGCTGGTCAGGGAAAGGAATAAGGTCAACTTAATGGGTAGTATAGTTGAGGAATGTGAGCTTAATGTGGAGAACATCATTGTGGCTCAGAAGATATGGGATCTACCTCTGTCTTCACAGTTTCCAGGCTATTCACTCTTGAATAGGCCCCTTTGCCTCTTGTACTTCATTTTTATCATCTGTGAATTCAGGGATTGGGTTTAAGTGCATCCATTTTAAGGCTGAGTTATTTTTTTTTTTTTAAGATTTTATTTATTTATTTGTCAGAGAGAGTGAGCACAGGCAGACAGAGTGGTAGGCAGAGGCAGAGGGAGAAGCAGGCTCCCTGCTGAGCAAGGAGCCCGATGCGGGACTCGATCCCAGGATGCTGGGATCATGACCTGAACCGAAGGCAGCCGCTTAACCAACTGAGCCACCCAGGCGTCCCTAAGGCTGAGTTATTATATGCTTAATGGAATCAGTGAAGATTGTAAGACCACATAGAATATTTTGTTCTGCTCTACAGTGTCCACATGTGAATATAATCTATCTCAGGTCAGCTCTTTTGAAGAATGAAATTATTCAATAATTAGCTCATAGTTGCATGCGTTGGAATGAACTTGTTGAACTTTTAGAGACTTCTGTTTTGATTGATTTAATTACCTTGCAGGAAAGCACTTGATTATAACAGAGGTCAATTAATATAGTGCTATGGATAAATCCACACCTCTTGTGTAAACCTCTGCATCTGTTTTACTGATTATAGGGAGGAATTTATGATGGAGGTATTAATTATCCATCCCTCCCCCCTGCCTTGTTCATTTGGTGGTTTTGCTAATACTTTTTGTGTATTCTTGTCTATTAACAGGTTTCTGAACTCAGCACAGCAGAGGTCTAAATTTATTGAATTGATGCCATCTGGAAATGAAGTTTAAATTTTGTTCTTTTGTTGAAATTAGGGATGTGACATCACTGTTACACAGAAGTGTGAGCCTGAATTTGATTTTATTATATGGAGGTAGGACATTTTGTTCAAAGGAGAGTACTTGCCTGAGCAGAGATTTGAGTATGACTGAGTTGTTAACTGCCAACCCCACCCTCTTTTTAGCAGGAGAAATATTTTGTTTTTAAATGAGATGACAACCAAGAGAATTATCAAAACCCAGTGAATTTTAAAAGAGTCCTTCCAGGGGCACCTGGATGGCTCAGTGGGTTAAGCCTCTGTCTTTGGCTCAGGTCATGATCTCAGGGTCCTGGGATCCAGCCCCAAATTGGGCTCTCTGCTCAGCGGGGAGCCTGCTTCATCCTCTCTGCCCTTCTGCCTGCTTGTGACCTCACTCTGTCAAATAAATAAATAAAATCTTAAAAAAATAACAAGAGTCCTTTCAATTTACTTGAGTTCTGTTCAACCTTGCTTTTGATGTCATTCTCTGTATTACTGTCAAAGGACTCAGCTTCCTTTGGAGACCTGAAGTGTTGCTTCCAGGGAATCATGATGGTGAAATAGAAGTGGTTCTCAGTAAAGCCTTCCCCGACACACAGCGATGTCTTATTACCTAAGTAAAAGTGTATGTGTGAGCGCCTCAAAATGTTGAGTGTAAGGGGAGGATATATGATAATGGACGCTAAGATGAGAGAAGTATTTCTCATGAATTAGAGACGCCCTTTCATAATTCAGTAGTCACAGGATGAAGAAAGGCTCAAAATCACCTGAAAAGCATCTGGAAGCAATCTGTAATTCTTAAGAGGCCATAGAAGAGCCTGTATCTCTCCCGTACATGATGATAAAACTGTTCACATAGGATTATGGAGAAAGTAGCATTCCATTCCTTGTAAAACCTCTTGTGATGAAATTGCCCGAGATGTGATTATGAATTTAACTGTGATGTCCCAAATGTTTGATAAATGATTAATTGATTAGAGTGAAGAAGGCAGATTTGAAGGTCCTGAAGAATAAAATTTTTTTTTGAAAAAGATTGTGTACCCCAGCTAGTGGTGGGGGTACAGGCAGAGGGGCAGAAGGAGAGGGAGTGAGAGAGAATCTTAAGTAGGCTTCACATCCAGCGTGGATCTCACGACCCTAAGCTTATGACCTGAGCCCCAAGTAAGAGTTGGATGCTCAACCACTGAGCCACTTAGGCATCCCAAATTTTTGGTATTTTTAAACAACAGAAATTCAGCTGAATAAATTTGAAGATAAATTGGCCTTATAACTGATTTATGAATTGGGCAGGATCTCATTGCAATAGAAAGGAACTTCACAGAGTAGTTCAAGAAGAAAGGTTTTTAAAAGGCAGAAAGGGGGTGGTAAAAGGAAATTATTAGCAAAGAATGCATTGTTTCAGGCAAGTTTGTCTTCCTAAGGGACATGGGAGGGGTCTATTAAGTGGATTATCTTGGTGGTGCTCATTCAGCTAATTTCATGTTGGCTGGCAAAAGGTCACATTCCTTGGGGGATTGTGGCGGGTTGAAATGCAATTAGGTTAGGTATTAAGTCTTGGTTTGCTGACATAGGATTTAGCACTAGTGACTCCATTTTGGACCTGCTGTCTCCTTTTAAGGATATGAAGAATTTGTTTATTTGCATGGAAAATGTTAACTTTTATTCTTTAGTCTCATACTCACTCCTCTTCTGCCTGGTCGTTACCACCACTGTGCCTGGTTTTAGAGGTTTAGGTCATACTGAGTTCTTCCTCCCACGATACCCCCATTTTTTTTCCTGCTTTCATGAAATATTTGTTACAAGAAAAGGTATTACCTTCTAAGCCTTTGAGGCATCTGTAGGTCAAACACGCACAAAACCTGTCACAGTGACATCTAGGAAACCATCTTTTAATATATTGGACTGTTGCAGAAAAATTATCGCATTCATGGGTGGTTCATCTTTGTTACACAGAGATTTTGAAAAGATCTATTTGTTATACTAGACTCTGACTTGAATTACTCACCTTAGCCCATCTAAGTTGGGGAAATAGTTTACCTAATACTTATAACTTGATTGCAACAAATTGTATCTTATTTCTTGCTTTTGCATAAGTAGTTGTGATCATACATAATTACAACATTGTACTCTGCTTTTTCTTTATATGATAAATGGCATTTTCTGTTTTATTATAAACTTATAAAAGTTTTTGATGGCTGACAAAATCATGGTTAAGTTAACTATGTTGTGTCAAATTTACTTAACTCTTCCCCAGTTATTGGGCATTTAAATGGTTTCCGTGCTTTAAATATAAGTGTGTGTGTGTGTGTGTATGCATATATACATATATGTGTATATATATATATATGTTTTCATTTTATTTTAATTCAAGTATAGCTATCATACAGTATTATATTGGTTTCAGTTGTACAATATAGTGATTCAATACCTCCATATAACACCTGATGCTCATCAGGACAAGTGCCCTCCTTAGTCCCCATTGGTGTGGTTTGAAGTGATGTTGGGGCACCTGGGTGGCTTAGTTGGTTCAGCATCTGACTATTGGTTTTGGCTCAGGTCATGATCTCAGGGTTCCAGGATGGAGTCCTGCATGGGGTTCCATGCTCAGCAGGGAGTCTGCTTGAGGATTCCCTCTCTCTCCCTTTGCCCCTCCCCCTCCTAAAATAAATAAATAAATCACAAAAGAATAGATGAAGTGGTGGGGTTCAGAGCTCACAGCCTTGAAAGAATTCTTGTGATTTTTTGGTGCAAAAAAGTGGTTTTATTAAAGAACGGGGACAGGACTTTTTGCTTTTACTTTCCTTGATGATAAAGCTAAGTGCAGTCTGAGGAGAACCCACTCAGTACACCACAAATGGCAGTAAAGGGAGGGGAGACAAACTAGAGAATCTTAGATTGGGTTTTGTAGTTTATTGATGAGAGCAGGACATTTTTTTATTCTTTCTATAGATCTTGGAAGCCTTCTTCTGGGAGTTTCCAGCAGTGCCAAGTGTTGGAGAAATCTTTTCTGTCGCTCTGATATAGTGGAGAGAGCAAATACAGCTCAGCAGTAGGCTCCTGAAGAGAGCAATCGCAGGTAATGTCTTACTACTATTGAGATGAGTTTAGTAATGTTCAATAATGTGCTTTTAAAAAAGCGTACTTGAGCTCACACGTCCAAGTCAACATGATCTTGTTCAAAACCATTTTTTTTTTTTTTTAAAGAGACTGTCCTCTACTCAAAACATTAAAATTTATTTATTTTTTGGAATGGCATCTTAATCCTCTGGTGGCATTTTCTGTGGTGGCAAATCTCAACCCTGTGGGGCACGGTTGGGAAGTTGTTGAAACTCCTTTAGCACTAAGGTGGTGAATCTGGGCGGCTCTAATTTTGATAAAAAAACAGACAGTACAGTAATATAATGGAAACAGTTTTCCTTTCTGTAATTTGATGTTTGAAGGCTTATACACTGTATTGAAAGGTAATTCTAAGAAGAGGTGACTCTAGGTTTCAAACAATGGCAGTATTGTTAAAATAAGCAATAGCGTTTATAAGCTTACAGAGAAGCATGTGCTGTTTATTTGGCTATGTAAATGCTGGTATTCTTTCTTATTAAAATCAATCAATCAATCTGTCAGCATTGTAGAAATGGCTCCTGTATTGATGAGGTTAAATAAGATGAGATCTAAACTTCCTTATAAGGTATACCTCTGAATCAGTGTAATTTGCATCTTACTGGTGGTGTGTTTTGCATTGTTACTCCAAGTATTATTAGAATGTTTGTTAAAAATGCACATTAAAAATTCAAATTATTAGGTCCCAGTCTAGCATGTCAGAACCAGAATGGGAGGGGAAAGGGTTTTGGAATCTGCATGTTACAAGAGCTGTCAATGATTGACACTCCCAAGGTAGTAAAGTCATATTTCTCTCTCATCCTTGTGTTTTTTTATGTAAAGGTGTTACCTAGTTATTTCCTTGATTTTTGCTTTGAATAAAACAGCATAGGGCTATGCTCTCAAGTAGCTTATTTTTAGATCAAATTGAGAATGTAATTGAATAAAAATGTACTTTGAACTTTATGTCTAAATTCAAAATGGATATATTTTTTCTTTAGATGCAAATGGATAAATCTGATTTTGATATCTAGATGCCAAACACTAAATTTCATGAAATATGTGCTCTTTTAATTTGCTAATAAGTTGTATCTCAGGTCTCTTATTCAAATGTGGATGGTCAAGAGGAGTGGGGAAGCACTTGAGGCCCCTGGTCTGTGCCACTCTCACTTAGCATCCAGCCCAGTGTTTTCCTTTTTTTTTTTTTTTTTTAAAGATTTATTTAATTTTTATTTTAGAGAGAGAGAGAGCACACATGCGCAAGGGAGTGATGAGGGGAGGGGCAGAGGAAGAGAGAGAGAATCTCAAGCAGACTGCCTGCTGAGCACGAGGCCCAATGCGGGGCTCTATCCCAGAGCCCTGAGTTCACGACCTGAGCTGCAGTAAAGAGTCAGGAGCTCAACTGACTGAGCCAGCCACCCAGGGGCCCCAGTCCAACATTTTCCAGTAAACATTGTGAGGAAAGTTTTGCTGTGTGATTCATGGAGCCTGTGTTTAAATTTTATGTTTGTTAATTGGTGGGCAGTGACTTTTTATATTTGGTTATGGTAAACTCTGAGTTTTGGTTTTTAGGTATGGGTGTGTATGTGTGTCTGTGACCTGTTACGGGTTTTTTTTTCCCAATTAACTCTGGCCAATGAGGGATCCTCTAATGTTTTAGGGAGCTTTGGTTTCAACTAAACATAAACAGAATCAACCTTTTTATGGTAAAGAATAACTAGTAATGAGTCCTGGGGAAACCTTCAGCCAGCTCAACCCATTCACCTGTCTGTGTAGCAGAAGTTATTTGGAACCTATTTTTGCCTCTTAGCTGTAAAAAGCAGTATGTGTGTTGACAGAATGATATTTACACTGGTTTTGAAAAGGTCAAAACCCAGATATCGTACCCTTAGAAGTGAGGTTATTTTTGGGAGGAGAGGAGGGTATTGGGCGCTGAGTGACTGAGAGGACAGCCTGGGCAAGGTACTTAGAAGGTAGAGGGAGCAGCTTCGGTGGGTGTAGGAGTCACATGGAAAATGAAAGGTTTGAGCGCTTTAGGTGTATTACTTTCTTCAGAGGAAGTGATAGCAGATGCTAAAGGTAGCACAGCAAGTACCATAAATGGAAAATGGGTTTGAAAGGAGTTGGGAGCCAATATAATATCAAATGTGTCTGATGGTCCTGAGGAGATGCTGTCAGGGGAATTCATCTGGGTATGGATTTTGGATGTGTTCTCGGAACGGCGAGACAAGTCGCAGGTAGATAGAGGCAATCACAGGTATCCTGAGCTGCTGAGAGAATTACGTATTTGAATATAGTATCTCAGGGTTAAGACTTGCCTACATGAGAAAAGAGCAGCAGTTAGAACAGCACCAGAATGCTGTCTTCTTGTGGTAATACTGGATATCTGAGTCATGCAGGATTGGGGCGGTGAGTGAGGAATGTTTCTCTGTGGCTCCCATGGCTCTGTGCAGGACCAGCGGGAAACCATTTCCAAAAGTGGTTTTGAATTAAAAAAAAAAATCTAGCCTCAAGACCGGTTTGGGACTAGATTTCCTGAGTTAACTAAAATAGAAAGATACTCAAGATGACTTCTTTTTTATTTATTTATTTTTTTAAAGATTTTATTTATTTGACAGAGAGAGATCACAAGTAGGCAGAGAAAGAGAGGGGAAGCAGGCTCCCCACTGAGCAGAGAGCCCGATGCGGGGTTCGATCCCAGGACCCTGGGATCATGACCTGAGCTGAAGGCAGAGGCTTTAACCCATTGAGCCACCCAGGCGCCCCTCAAGATGACTTCTTAAAAGACAAATAAATTAAAAAGACAAATAATTAAACCAGCTCTTGAATGTTATTCTGAAATTTGTTCATTCTGCTTGTACCTTTTCCTAATTTATAGATATTACAATCAGGATCTATTTTTACCTTCTTTTGTGAATTTGGTCTTTTTCTTTATTCAGTTGTTTTTGTTTCTTCACATGTTCCCTAACCCTTGTAATTTTATTCTAGCTTAGTCTGGATCTTTTCCAGTTCTGTATGTGTCTTCCAGTTTACCAGAATGGCTTAGAATAAATGTATGTAATTTATGTTTGGTCATGTTTTCTATTTCATTTCAACATCATTCCTGAACACTTTGCCTTTTCTTGGTCTTTAAAGGTTCAGAGCTGTATTGAATCGATGTACACAGAGGAAAGTCTCTAATGACTCTGTTGCAGACCAGAGGTTGTCAGAGTGTGGTCCCCAGATGAGCAGCAATAGCCTCGCCTGGACACTTAATAGAAATGGAAATTCCAGGGTTGAATCAGAAACTCTGGAGGTGGAACTCGGATATTTATATTCAACAAAACCTCCTGATGATTCGGATGCGTATTAAAGTTTGAGAATTGCTCTAGACCCTCTCATAGCTGTGTGCTGTTGTCCAAGCCATTCACATTCTTTCACCCTTGGTCTCCCGATCAGATAAATCAAGGGTTCTCATATGTAGGTGTGCACATAAATTATCTGGTGAGCTTATTTTAAAAATTTCAAAAAGCAGTAAATTTTTTCTAACTTCATACCCTGAGATTCTGATTCAGTAGGTCTTGGATGACTCCACTATCTGCTTTTTAGCAAGTTCTCATATTTGTGATCTGAACCAGTGGGTGTCTCTGAGTTTCCTTCATGTCATGAAGTATATGATTTAAAAATAGCTTTTTTGGGTTGGGGGGGGGTTCAGTAACTGAAAGCTTGGAGGCCAGAACTTTTTTTTTTTTTTTTTTTAAGATTTTATTTATTTATTTGCATTCTGGTGCCCTGGCCAGAACTTTATTTGTGAAATGCAGTTGGGATTATTTTTCACTGAAGTCATTGTGTTCTGACTTCTTTCCTTGAAAAATCTTACTCTTTCTTGCCTACTTAGATTACTGTATGAGATTTTTCCGAGGCTTATCCTCATTGGTAAGGCAGTTTGCTCGCTAAAAGAGCTTTCTGACTCTTACCAACTGGAAGATTTTATTATGTGGTCCTTCTAGGTAATTTATAAAAATAATTAATAAACTTTACTGCAGGGATAACTGCATTTTTTTTTTGAGATGTTTTTGTCCCTACCCTTTATTTCTAATCTCTGAGCTTGTTCCCTATGTGTGATACATTCCCCTCCTCTGACTTCTGAAGGAGTTCAGATCAAGCCTCCCTAAAATGTGCCGCTTTGACATGTGGATTACTTTGAGCTGAATTCAGGTAAGGCCAAAAGAGTCGGGAAGAGCTTTTACCTCCCCCTTAGCTGCCTAAAAGAATTTATATAGAGGGCTTGTTCCAGGAAGAGAACTATCACCAGAGATAATTACAAAGAATATGGTCTAGCTGTGGTAAGCTCAGGGAAGGCCTGGAGATCAAGTTCCTTTTCTGTGTCTCTCTGTCTCTGCATGGCATGGAAAACATTTGTTTACCAAATATGTGCTCTTCCCATCCTTCTGTAAATTGTCTTTCTCCCCTTCGAAGTCTCAGACCCCAACACCCTTCTTCTTAGCTCGGGATGCCTCAATTGCCCAACTGCCTGTGAGTCACATATTTTGTGGGGCTCCTGAACGTAGGTAATGAAATTTGTTTTTCTCCTGTTAATCTGTCTTATGTCAATTTAATTACCAGACCAGCCAAAAGAACCTAGAAGGGTAGAGGAAACATTTCTGTTCCCTCCAGTGTCATTCATATTTTTGTTTCTTCAATTTTTATGGTACAACCTTATTAGAATTATTTTTTGTGAGTTTTCCTCTTGTCTCAATTACTGTTCCTTCTTAGTCTTTTTTCCCGTATCCCCTGAATGTCAGTGTTCCCTAGGGACTATGTGAATTCTTTCCTCTGCATCTCACCCACATGCTATTGCCTCAGGGCCCACTTCTGCTTGCTTGCCAGGCCTTGCTCAAATGTCCCCTCTGTATCACCCATTCTGTAGTAGCACCTGGTTCTCAGAGCTCCCCTCTGAGCTTTAGCTTTGTACAATCAGCTGCCTACTGGGTGTCCCACAGGTAGATCTGGTTAAAATATCTGAAAAACTCCTCTTTCTTCTCCCTAGAAATCTGTGCCTCCCCTCACATTCCCTGTCCTGGTGAATGGCATCACCATCACCCTTTATGTAGCTAACATTTATCCAGCATTTCCTACATGCCAGGCATTGTTCTAAGGACTTTTATGTAACTCTGACAAAATCCTTTGAGATAGATTCTATTGTTATTCCTTTTATAGGAATGTGGAAACTGAAGCACATGGTACTTAAGTAGCTTCCCCAAGGTTGCAGAGCTGTTAATTAGTGGAGATGGAATCCCAGAGTATATAGTCTTCATCATTGTGCTCTCCTGCCTTTTTCTCTCAGTAGCCCAGCCATCTAAGATTACCCTTTATTTCACCCTCTTTCCCTCTGAATGTCTGCACAGTCCTCTTGAGCCCACCTACTAACTCTCTCTCAAAAGCACACATCCAGGGGCGCCTGGGTGGCTCAGTGGGTTAAGCCTCTGCCTTCAGCTCAGGTCATGGTCTCAGGGTCCTGGGATCGAGTCCCGCATTGGGCTCTCTGCTCAGCAGGAAGCCTGCTTCCCACTCTCTCTCTGCCTGCCTCTCTGCCTACTTGTGATCTCTGTCTGTCAAATAAATAAATAAAATAAAATAAAATAAAAAAGCACATATCCACTTCTCTGTTTTCTATTATAAGTGTTCTGGTCTTGGCCTCCATCATCTCTCACCCCTGCGATTATAACCCATGTCCTGTTTCCATCCATTTCTTTATATTTTTACCAGTGTACTATTCTTCCTTGTGGTACATCTGACTCACCAGCCTATCCCCTCCATCATCAGTTTGCTAATGTGGGATGAGTCCTCTATTATTTCACTCCACTGTTGAGTGAACCCCACCAGTTCTGAGGAAAGGGTGTTTCAGACATTTGAAGGATCTCACCATAAGGCAGAGAGCTGGAAAGGCGCAGGTTATATCTGGGTGGTATCTGTCATATTGAAACTTAGATAGTAAAAGATAAATGATATCTCCGTTTTTGCCTCCCTTGGTCTTTAATTTCTATTTATAGCAATAAAAGAACAATAATAATAAAAAAAAAAAAACCTCTGAGACTAGTCTGGCACAGAAAGGGTTGGCATGTGTAATTTTGGCAGTTCCCAGGAGAAGCACTGTCCCCACTCCCACTCCAGTTCTGTGCTCTAGCAGAGTAGACTGTTTGCATTCCCTACAGTGTGTCATGTCCCTCCTCCTTCCTCTGGGCCTTTGCATAGGCTCTTCCCTTCACCTGGAATACTCCTTCCTCATTGCCTCCTTTGTCTGGCTAACACTATCATTTCCATTTTCAGATCTCAACTTAAATTTCAGATCAACCTGGAAAGCCACCTCTGATCCCAGTTATCTTTCAACAATTTGGGTTAAATGCTTTTTCTTATCTCTTCTTGTAGCATACCTATTCTTTCCCTACCTGCTCCCAAAGATGAGGCTCATCTTTGATGATGAGTCATCAAATTGTGTTTTGATTGTTCAGTTGCTTCTCTCAGACCGTAAGATACATGATTTATTTCTGTGTTTCCACTGCCCAGTATAGTTCTTCAGTAGATCTTGATTCTATGGAAGAGTAGACAAGTTTTTAAATGAGCTAATTGATTTCTGCCAAATCCACCTGCATCTTACCTTTTTAAAAACAACTCTAGAAGTTGATGTATCAGTTAGGGTTGGGCTCGCCCATAAGTAACTACCAGAATCAATGCCTCAAACAAATTAGGGGATTATTTTTCTTTCCACATAAAATAAGCCAGCACTAGGTTATCCAGGCTTGGTAGAGTAGTTTCTTGATTATCGGGGACCCAGGTCTGTCTGTCTTTCTGCTTCACTCTCTTGGATATGATCCTTGTCCCTGTGTTCTCATCTGGTATCAGAAATCTAGCCTTCTGTAGGTCTTCATTCTAGGAAAGAAGAGAAAGGTCAAAATGAAAGATGGAGCTTGCCAGCAATCTGCCTCTTGCTCCCAACCTATTTAGGGGCTTTCTTGAAAAGCCTTTAGTGGATTTACCCTCATACTCATTGGTCAGATTGTATTGCTGTATTACCTCTGGCTGCAAGGGAAGCTGGGAGATTCGTACAGTTTTTGCCTTAGATATTGGCTGCTACTATAAAACTGGGATTTTTTTTTTTTAAAGATTTTATTTATTTATTTGACAGACAGAGATCACAAGCAGGTAGAGAAGCAGGCAGAGAGAGAGGAGGAAGCAGGCTCCCTGCTGAGCAGAGAGCCCGATGCGGGGCTCGATCCCAGGACCCTGGGATCATGACCTGAGCCGAAGGCAGAGGCTTTAACCCACTGAGCCACCCAGGCGCCCCTGGGATTTTTTTTTTAATAAGAAAGCGGAGAAGGGGCATCTGGGTGGCTCAATTGGTTAAACATTGGACTCTTGATTTCAGCTTAGGTCATGATCTCAGGGTTGTGAGACCGAGCCGGGGTGGTGCTTCTCACTCAGTGCAGTGGCTGCTTGTCCCTCTCCCTCCTCCTCTATCCATCCTCCCCTGCCCCTCCCCTGCATGTGTGCTCTCTCTCCCTCTCTCTCAAATAAATAAAATCTTTAAAAAAATAAGGAAGGAGAGGATTAGCAATCTTTTCAGATATTTTGTGAGATTTAATTGCAGGTATATAAAACATCTAAACTGTTACTCTTTTCTGGGTATTTGCACTTACTGATTTGAGAGTATACCTTCTTAAAATCTCATTGAGATGTGTCCCAATCTCCTGGTGGGAGGAGAACATTTAAGCAAAAGATTTGACAAGAGAGATTAAGAAGGAGGGAATTTGTCTTTAATTTCCTTCTCTTTACTTTTCTATGAATCTAAAATCTAAATTCTATACATTGGATAATTTTGATAATGATGTAGGAAAATTCTCAAGATATAATATTGAAGAGAAAGAGCAAGAATCAAGATTTGATCCCAAGTCATTAAATTCTTTTATAAAAAATTCCAATTTTAACAGTTCTTCATTCCACTATAAGGGTGAGCCATATATATTTAATCCTTTCTATTATTGAATACAACTTGTTTTAACTTTCCATTATTAGAAATATTCCTTGATGAAAGGCTTAGGACACTTGTAATAATTCTAGTTAGATTCCTGGTAGATTTATAGAAGAATGGACAGGAGAGATTAAAGATATGGGGCCTTTATTTGTTGATATGTGTTGCCAATTCTTTTGCCAAATGTGTACATACACACTTATGCTTCTGACTTTGTGAAATTTATGAAATTATTAGAAAATATAGGAAAAAGACTAGAAAGAAAGATATTAAAACCCTTTTTTTAAGTATATGTGATGCTGAAGGAAGCACATCAAGCCTTTTTTTTTGTTTTAAAGATTTTATTTATTTATTTGAGAGAGAGAGATAACAAGAGAGAGAGAGAACATGAGCAGTGTGGAGAGGGAGAAGCAGGCTCCCCACCCATCCAGGAGCCCAATGTGGGGCTCCAGCCCAAGACCCTGAGGTCCTGACCTGAGCCAAAGGCAGATACTTAACCAACTGAGCCATCTAGGCACCCAGATATTAAAGCTTTAAAAATAGTTCATCCCTTGTGCTTTGAGTGATTTTTACTATCTTTATGTTTTCTAAACTTTCTTTGCAATGACTATATATTGTTTTTATGATTTAAAAAGGAATTCAGATAAATATGCCTTCTATTTTGATGATCAACTGCTGCTTTGCTATTTAGGATCTCAGCATCAAAGGTGAGGTTGTATATTGATGTTTTAATCAAAGAAGAGTAAACGATGGCAGATGTAGCCTATAGACTTTGTAGTTTACATATTAGACATGTCTTAGTAAATTTGTTTAGAGATCCTTTCTCTACTTTTCCTAATAATTTAGACCTCACCTAATGGAAATGAGTAAATTGAAATAACAGAAGTTGCTGGGTCTTTTTATTTTCCCCAGTGGCATTTGTTGTAGCTGTTAAAAACAAAAGCACCACAAAACTTAAATTCTCACATTAGGTAGTGGGATTAGAGAATAACCTGTATGTAGTCCTAGGGTCTTTTTGAAGCAAATTCTTTTTTTCTTTTTTAAAAGATTTTATTTATATATTTGACAGAGATCACAAGTAGGCAGTGAGAGAGAGAGGAGGAAGCAGGCTTCCCGCTGAGTAGAGAGCTCGATGAGGGGTGTAATCCCAGGACCCTAGGATCATGACCTGAGCTGAAGGCAGAGGCTTAACCCACGGAGCCACCCAGGCACCCTTCTAGGGTCTTTTTGAACTTGTCATCATTTCCAGGGCAATTCTATTAATATATGAGTATATATTTGTTTCTATAGGCAAAAAGTGAGGGGATTATGGAACATATGTGTTTATGTAAGTGACCCTTAAATAAGACAAGGTGTCCTAGTGACCTCTGTAGCCAGGAATAGATGAATTTTAGATGTGCATTCCAGAATGTCAGATAAAGAGAGGGTGTATGAAAAACATTAAATATAAACCAAAGTAGTGTCAGTTAAAAAGCAACAAAAACAAACCTCTAAAACAACACTATATAGTCTGGGATTTTGGGACTGAAGGATGGGAACGTGAGGTTTAGATTATGTTTGGCAGGGAAAGGGCAGACTTGTAGAATGTTTTTTGGGTAGTTTTCTACAGGCTGTCGAGAATAAACATACTTTTTCTCATGGAAAAACATTCTGCGGATTGCTATAAGATTTTGCCCCTAGTTCTGTTTTCCGTCAATTAAGAAAATAATATTGATAGAATGTTATGAAGACCCTAGTTGTACTTTTTTTAAAAAATATTTTATTTATTTATTTGACACAGAGAGAGAGATCACAAGTAGGCAGAGAGGGAGGCGGGAGCAGGGGGAGCAGGCTCCCTGCTGAGCAGAGAGCCCGATGTGGGTGGGGCTCGATCCCAGGACCCTGAGACCATGACCTGAGCCGAAGGCAGAGGCTTAACCCACTGAGCCACCCAGGCGCCCCCGCTAGTCACTTTTAAGTAAACTGGTATTTTATTAAATATAATACTATCTGTGTACTGTCTGTATGTATTTGAAAAAGTGGTAGTTAAAGTAGAGTTTGGCAAACAATGGCCTGCTGCCTGGTTTTTTGTTTTTAAAATAATCTACCTGCTGAAAATAGTTTATGCATTTTTAAATGGTTGAAAAAAAATAGAGGGTACCTAGGTGGCTCAGTTGGTTAAGCATCCAACTCTTGATCTCAGCTCAGGTCATGATCTCAGGGTTGTGAGATGCAGCCCTGCATCAAGCTCTACACTGGGTATGGAGTCTGCTTAAGGTTCCCTCTGCCTCTGCGTGTGCCCCCCTACCCCGCTCATGTGTACTCTTTTTCTCTAAAAAATCAGAAACAAAAACAAGAATATGTATAGAGAGCATACAGTTGACCCATGAACAACATAGGAGGTTGGGTGACAGACCTCCCTGCTCAGTAGAAAATCCATGGGTAACTTTTGACTCTCTAAAACCTTAACTACTAACAGCCTCCTGTTGACCAGAAGCCTTACTGATAACATAAACAGATGATTAGCACACATTTTGTATGTTCTATGTGTTACATACTATATTCTTAAAGTAAATTAGAGAAAAGAAAATGCTATTAAAATCATAAGGAAAATACAGTTACAGTACTGTATTTATTGGAAGAAAAAATCCACATATAAGTTGACCCATGTTGTTCAAACCTGTGTTGTTCAAGGATCAACTCTGTAGGTATCCTGCAGAGCCCAAAATATTTATTTTAAGCTGCCAACCCTTGGTTTAAAGCAGTGGTTTTCGGGCGCCTGGGTGGCTCAGTGGGTTAAAGCCTCTGTCTTTGGCTCAGGTCATGATCTCAGGGTCCTGCGATCGAGCCCCGCATTGGGCTCTCTGCTCAGCAGGGAGCCTGCTTCCTCCTCTCTCTCTGCCTGCCTGTGATCTCTCTCTCTCTGTCAAATAAATAAATAAAATCTTTAAAAAAAAATAAAAAAAACAACAACAACACAGTGGTTTTCAACCAGAGGCAAGTTTGCCACCAGGGAACATTTGGCAATGTCTCAAGACATTTTTGGTGATCACAGCTATGGAGGGGTTTGGGTGCTATTGGCAATTAGTGGGTAGAGGCCAGAGATGTTGCTAAACATGCTATCGTGCACACAGTGGCCCCTCTAGACAAAGAACTGACTGATCCAAAATGGGGACAAAGATACTGTCCTTGCCCAAACTTTAGTTAGGCTCCTCTGAGCCTTCTTGACCAGGTCTCAGCCTTGGCTGCCATCCTGTTTTTGGCCTGCTTAACTCACTTTTGGCAAGAATTCTGCTGAGTCAGTTTACTGAAAATTCCCGTTCTTCATATCTGATCACCCTTGATCCCTGATCAAATTCCATACCCCTGATATCTGATCACCCTGGCTTGTGTTCAGCAAGAATCCTGGTAGATCAGTTTAGTAAGAATCCCCCATCCTTGATGCCTTGTGTTAGTAATTTTCTGTCTGCTGACCCCCTCACTCTGCTCGTTGGTTGATAGAGATTGCCGGTTGTCTTTTCTGTATTTGGAGTTGACCTCATTTCTCTCCCCTCTTTCTATAGTCTTGACACCTATTGTAATAGTCCTGAGTAAAATCTTCCTGACTGGTTTTCTTCCTGACTGGTTTGACAAGTGTCAGCATATTTTCACTTTAACAACATCTGTGGTTTTGAGTGTTAGAAACCCCGGGCTACCGTAATATTTGGTTCAGGTATGAATCTAGAGACGGTCTCTATGGAATGATTGCAGCAAGCCCCCTTTCCTCTGGGGTTCCTGTTTTCTAGGGAGGAAGGACCAGCCAACACAAACATGCAGCTAGGGAACAGTTGCTTCAGGACTTGGAAGAGTCCAGTTGTAAAGATGTTTTACCCCCAGTCACGTTTCCAGGTAGAGGAGGGATGTCTGGAGAGGCATGGCTGTGCTCTTTGGCCCTGGCTCTATTCCTTGGGTATCCTTAAGAATGAAATAAGGTTGATTCCATCTCGGGGGGTTTTCATTATTTACCTCTCTTTGTCTCCAGTATTTTTCTACACATTGGAATCTTCCTTAAAGGAGAAAACCTTGCAGTCTTCCACTCAAAGTAAAAGGCTAAAAGGCCAAGGTAGGAACTCATTAAAACAAGTTTAGACCATTACAAAGCAATAAATAGAAGTGATTACTATATCTTCCCTTGTTCTCATTTAGAAGTGTGGATGAAGAGAACTGGAGTGCACACAGGGTCTGAAGATGTGTTTCTGTATATTGGGGTAGAAGTTGAGAAGGTTAGAAATCTTCACTGGTGAGTGAGAGGCAAGAGCAAGTGAAAGACAAAAGCTATAACTTGATTTTTACTGTATACGTGTGTCACCATCTCCCTTTCCTTTGGCCTGCTTGTTCCCTAAGAACTGGAGCTTTGGTGTCTGGTTAGTCCCTGTGGCTTTGCTGCCTTCTCTGGGCAGAAACCCTAGATCCTGGGATTTACCTACCAGTCTGAGCTTCTCTCTTTCCCACATGAGGCCAATCCTGCCCAGTACAAGTCCAGCCTGCTCAGCTAAACCCTTGTAGTGGATGGTACAGATGATTCTAGATCTCTCTTTTTCTTTAACAACCTCATTTTCCTTGACTGTGTTACTGCTGACTGGGTTCTGATATATGACTTTATAAAATGAGTGTAGTTATAGAATGGCCACAAAACCCTGATGCATGCTGATTAGACCCTTTCTCTGCATTTCTGTCTGTTCTCTACCCAGACTCTAATTCCCTCACACCCCTGTTTTTTTCTGGAAATGTTTCATTTTGCTGACTGGCAGTCACAGCGCAGATGCTGCTCCTGTTTACGGGTCTCCAGCCATTGTCTGAGAGAACGTTCCCTGAGAGACTTTATGGACACGATCAGGGCATTACTAGAGACTGCTTTAATGACGTGGAATTGCTAACCCAGAAGACATCCAGAAGGACACGGGGAAACCAATGTTTGTGCAGAGGGGCGGGGGAGCATGGAGAGATTGCTCTTTGGCAGCCTACTGGACTTTGCAGCCACTCCGCATTTTCTGGGCCCCAGGAGGACCATTTTAATGTACTAGCAACTCCGTAAGAGAAGACAACAGTCAGTTAAGTAATGAGGCGGAACCTCCTCATTTACTATTTCTTTTTTTTTTTAAATTTATTTATTTGATAGACAGAGATCACAAGTAGTCAGAGAGGCAGGCAGAGAGAGAGGAGGAAGCAGGCTCCCCACTGAGCAGAGAGCCTGATGTGGGGCTCGATCCCAGGACGCTGGGATCATGACCTGAGCCGAAGGCAGAGGCTTAACCCACTGAGCCACCCAGGTGCCCCCTCATTTACTATTTCTTATTAACAGACATAGAAAAATATTTTTTCCCCTGGACTAGATGGAGATAGGCTATTCTCTTCAAATAAAATCTGTCCATTAAAAAAATTAACCCTGCTAATCTATCCTGAGAAATACTGTGTAATCTAAGCTGAAGAATACCGACTTTGGAGACCGCCTCCCTGGGTTTGAACCCTGGCTCTGCTCCTTGTCTCCTGGGGCAAGTTATTTCTCCCCTCTCTGCCTCAGTTTCCTCAGCCGTGGGACAGGGAGAATAATAGTAGGCGTACTCTATAGTGCTGTTGTAAGGGTCATTCAGACACATCTCCTTTAATTGCGCTTCGTTTAGTTGCTCTTCACAGATAACTGTGTTATTTCCAAATCAAAGGTTTGCAGCAACCCTGCCATCTAGCTAGTCGTTCAGCCTCGATTTGCAAATTGGCATCTGCTCACTTCATGTCTCGTGTCCCATTTCAGTAATTCTCACAGTATGTCAAACTTTTTATATTTATATTTATTTATTATATTTATATATTATTTACATTTATATTATTGTTTATAATATAATTTATATTATTCATATTATCTATTATATTATTTATATTTGTTATTTTATTATTTATTATTTATTATATTTATATTTGTTAATGATGTGGGATCAGTGATTATGACTCACTAAAAGCTCAGATGGTGTTTACCATTTTTTAAATAAGAAAGTATTTTTATTTTATTTTTTTTAATAAAGATTTTTATTTATTTATTTGACAGATCACAAGCAGGCAGAGAGGCAGACAAAGAGAGAGGAGGAAGCAGGCTCCCCACTGACAGCCCAATGCGGGGGTGGGGGGTTTTGTGGGGGAAGGGACTCGATCCCAGGACCCTGGGATCATGACCAGAGGCAGAGGCTTAACCCACTGAGCCACCCAGGTACCCAAGAAAGTATTTTTAAATTAAGATAGGTATATCAATTCTTTTGGTTGTAGCACACTTAATAGACTACAGTATAGTGTAAGCATAACTTTTATATGCAGTGGGAAACCAAAAAGTTTGTTTGACTCACTTTATTGCGACATTAATGCCGTGGTTTGGAACCAGACCCACAGTATTTCTGAGGTATGCCCTTCAAAGGCATGTATTCAGACATTTCCAGAAAGAAAAGTCTAAGCATTCTTCTTTGCAATACCTTAAATCAGAGAAACCTGAATGAAACAGTGGGCAGCATTAAAGTTGTATATTTTTCGAATCAGTAACTCCCCATAGACATAGTAGTGTATAGCCTTTATGTCTGAGGTGTCTTTAGCTAACCAAAGTTGCTGAGATACTGAAAAGTACCACTGCTGCCCCCTGGATAGCTATGACAGATGTTGGTTAAAATGGCACTTGGCTAAGTAAGAATCACTGTGCAAATATTGGTTTTCTGAAGAGCATAGGAATGAAGATTCATATGGAGTTTAGTTTTGGAGGGGATGGCAAAATATGTGAAATTTGAATTTGGGTGATACTAGCAATAATAAAGGCAGTAAAACACCCAGATTTCGGGCATTGATAGACTATACTGGCCATTTACGGAGGAGGCAATTTTTCCTTCATTTTGTTCAGGAGCTAGAAGTTCAGAATATTATAGACATTTTTTTGTAAGTATGGTTATTTTGTTTAGATGTATAGAAACATTTGCAAATGAGATTTGGTTTCTAAAACACCAAAGGGAGTTCCTGAGTTTTATCTTCATATCTGATGGCACTAGCTTAAAATTTTTTAGTATGTGTTTAGAAACAAGTACACCTGTGTTAATATGTGTTGTACACAGATATAAAAGGGTGTAATTATGGTAGAGAAAACAAATTTAGGAAAGAGTTATAGATTTTTTTAAAAAATGAAAATCTATCTCCTTTCTCTGAGAATGGTTTTCTTTTTTTAAAAGATTTTTATTTATTTATTTATTTGTTAGAGAGAGAGCGAGCACAGGCAGACAGAGTGGCAGGCAGAGGCAGAGGGAGAAGCAGGCTCCCTGCCGAGCAAGGAGCCCGATGTGGGACTCGATCCCAGGACGCTGGGATCATGACCTGAGCCGAAGGCAGCCGCTTAAACCAACTGAGCCACCCAGGTGTCCCTGAGAATGGTTTTCTTTAGGCATACCAGAAAATCTGAGCAGCATTCTGCTAGTTAATTTTTTTTTTTTTTTTTTAGAGGATGAAACAGATGCTCCATTGATCCCCAATGTGGTTATTTATGTGGCTGGTTTTCTACACGAAGGAGAAAGAGTTTGATTAATTACCATTAAATGTGACATGTCCCGTGGGTAATGAATTTCTTTTGTGTGTATCTGTTTTCTCCCTTTTTTTGAATAAATGGGTGGCTGGCTATGTAATAGGTTCCAGTAAAGCAGTCTGCCTGAACCCATAGTGGAAAATAAATGCCGCTTCTGCAAAAGCATAGGATGGCAGTGTTGTCAAGTACTTCACTGGTGCCTGAGAGATGTGGTGCCTGCCACTGCCTGCGGATTGGTATCTTCAAGTCATTTTTCTGGGAGTTTGTTAAGGGTGTGGAGGTGCCTGTGCATCCTTGAAGGGCCTCCTTAGGCTTGGAGGCACAGTCTGTTGCCATGAGTAACAGTGTGAATTTGACGCCCAGGCAAGAGCAAACCTATGGCTCTGATTCTGGTAACTTCCACTGTTGACTCTTCCCACTCAGGTTGTCATTGTGGCGGTTCATTAAATGAGGGCTTTCTAATTTGTAGTAACAATATCGTTTGATGTGGGTTTGCACATTTTTTCCCCCACTTGATTCAGTACTCTACAGTCGAGGGGCAGGTTTCAGTTATGATAAAGTAACATTCAGTGATTTGCCCACTGACATTAAATAGCATGTGACCAACTGAACCTTAATCCCAGGCCTTCTGAGCCCAAGCTTGCTGCTCATCCTTCTGTACCACATGCTTTTTTATACACTGTTGAATTGGATTTGCTAATATTTTGTTGAGGATTTTTGTATCTATGTCCCTTAGGGGTATTGACTGCAGTTTCCTTTCTAGTAATATCTTTAATACTAGGGTAGTACTGGCTTCATAGAATGAGTTAAGAAGTATTTGCTCTACTTTTTTTTTTTTTAAAGATTTTATTTATCTATTTGACAGAGAGAAAGATGGTGAAAGATGGAACACAAGCAGGGGGAGTGGGAGAGGGAGAAGCAGGCTTCCTGTTGAGCAGGGACCTGTTGAGCAGGGTCATAGGACCCTGGGGTCATGACCTGAGTAGAAGTCAGATGCTTAACCCACTGAGCCACCCAGCTGTCTTAAGAAAAGCAAATTATATCCATGTAGTAGAAGGAAAAATAATAAAAGAGCACAAATCAATGAAATTGGAAAGAGAAAATCAACAGAGAGAAAATTATTGAAATCAAAAGCTGGTTCCTTATTGACATCTCAAAAACTGTGAAACTGTTAGCCAGATTAAGAAAAATAGAAAGAGGACACAGATTATTAATATTAGAAATGAGAGACGGGTCATCACTACTGATCCCATGGACATTAAGGATTATAAAGGAGTACTGCAAACTAGGCCCACAGATTTGATAACCTAGATGAAATGGACGAAGATCTTGAAAGACACAATCTAACCAAAACTCATGCAAACATAAATAGATCGTCTGAATAGTTCTATATCCATTAAAGAAATTGAATCAATAATCCTCTCAGTGGGGTGTCTGGTTCTTCCCCTCCCTCTGCTCCTTCTCCTTGCTCATGCTCTCTCTCTCTTCCTCAAATAAATACATAAATAATCTTTTAAAAATTTAATTTGCTCTTCTTTTTCTTTTTTTTTTTTAATGGTAGAGGTGTATATTACTGATTTTAGACCTTTTTTTTTTTCCTTTCTAATATACCCCTTGGATGCTAAAATTTTTTCTCTAAGCACTGCTTTTGGTGCATCTCACAGATTTGGTAAGTTGGATTTTATCTTTTTTTAGTTTAAAGTATTTTTATAATTTCTCTTGATATTTAGTCTTTGACTCATATGTTACTTAGAAGTGTTGCTTAATCTCATCATGTTCTTTTTTGTTCTCCAGCAGTATTGTACATCTCCTAAGATACAGCTAGAGATGATTGTGCCCATTGATTCAAAACTTGTACACATTGAGCTTCTAATGGTGAAGGAGGAGGTGGAAAGGAAGAAAGGAAGGAAATAATAACCATCGAGTTATTCTTCCATTGTCTGATTAACTTTGCTTATTTTCAAAATGGATTTGAAGCTGACAGTAAAACACAATACATAAAATTGAGCCATTAAAAGATAAAAGTATATGATAAAATGGAGAAATCAGTTAGTTATACTAGAGACTAGTCCTCCCAATATTTAGTAATTTTCCCTGATCTAAAAAAGGAACTGGACAGTAGATAACTTCGGATTAAGGTTTCTGATAAATGCTGTAATTTCAAATCATTGATTAAAAAATGAGATCGTATCTTGTAAAGATAAAGTTAAAGAATCTGTCTTAAATATTATTTCCCAAATGGTGGGTCTGCACAGAAGAGGACTGCAGCATTATCTGTAGATAGGTTGCTTCCTTCTTCCCTCCCTTCCTTTCTCTCTCTTTCTCCCTCCCTCCCTCCCTTCTTTCCTCTCTCCTTCCTCCTTCCTTCCTTCCCTCCCTCCCTCCCCAATTTCCTTCCTTCCTTAGAAAGAGGGAGAGAGAGAGAATCTTAAGCAGGCTTCATGCCCAGTGGAGCCTGATGTGGGGCTCGATTTCATGCCCCTGAGATATGACTGGAGCCAGAATCAAAAGCCAGATGCTCAATTGACTGAGCGACCCAGGTGCCCAGGTTGCTTACTTTCCATATAGATTGGTAACATAACACTCATTTTCCTATTGTTTATATTCCATTCTGTCCTAAAAGAAAGACCGAGTGTTTAATAGGAACTTAGGATAAAAAAGAAAGATAAATTGTGAAGGTGAAAATAAGCGACCACTATAACTTGAAGCCCACAGAAATGCATCAACATGGTCTGCTCCTGTTATTGAATATGGACCATGAATTTGCACCTGAGCTTCATGGATGCCAGCTCAACTTAAGGGGAGCCACAGGGTGAACCATGACATTGATTTAAGAGCAAATGTCCTGAAGGGGCTGAGCCTCTTGGAGGCTGAAGTTGGGTCTGCGTTCATGGTGTTCGCAAACCTGAGCTACAGGAGTTTTAGGACCTTTTCTACAGTCTTCTGCCTGAAGTTTGACTTAGTGTTGTTTACTTTTTCTCATTTCTCATTTCTTCTCTTGGTTCAAATACTGAAGATCTAAAGACTCGCTTGCCTACTCTGGAGATTTGTGAGAAGGTGGTATGAGTGGAGCAGCTTCCTCTGAGTACGTCTGGCGTAATCATTTCAAGTCACAGTGTCTATAAAGTTTAAAAGCAGACTGTTTATCCAGGATAAGCAGTTCCTTTTGGGGAGTGGAGGCCCGAGTGAACTTACTCCTGTGGGTTCCTGGGAAGAGACCACGTGTGACAGGGAAGACAGCATTCTGTGAACAACATTTTTACAATGGCTACAATCATGATTTTCAAACAGCTGAAACTTTTAATGTTAGTTCAGGCTAAATACATAATTCCAGAGTACACTTTATAGAAGGGATTCTTTCAGGAGACTGAAGCAGTGAAGTTGAAGTATAAAACTCTGATGCTTATGGTTGATTTAGAGACATAATTGAAGCTATAGTTAGCTTTTTTTCTTTTTCTTTAAATTGAGGTGAAATTCACACAACATATAGTTTATCATTTCAAGACATAAAATTCAGTGGCCTTTAGACTATTCACAGTGTTGTGTGACCACTACATCTCTGGAATTTAAGAGTTTTTATCACCCCAGAAGAACATATCATAGGCATTATGTAATCAGTTGCCATTCCCTCTTCTCTCCATCCCCTGGCCACCACAAATCTGCTTTCTGTGTTTGTGGATCTGCCTGTTCTGGATATTTTGTATAAAACAAAATATGTACCTAGATAATTTGGGGGTGTTTTTCTCTTTTAGCTATTGTGAATCGTACTGATGTAAGCTTTTGTGAACAAGTATTTGAGTACCTGTTTTTAAAATTCTTTGGGATATGTACCTAAGAGTGCAATTGTTGGGTTATATGGTAATTCTGTTTAACTTTTTGAGGAACCACAAATCTTTTTTCACATTTCCCAGTGGAATATATGAAGGTTTCTATTTCTCCACATCCTCAACAACGCTTGGATTTTGGTTTTGTTTTTAGTTTAAATATTTTTTTTAAAAGATTTTATATATTTATTTGACAGGCAGAGATCACAAGCAGGCAGAGAGGCAGGCAGAGAGAGAGGAGGAAGCAGGCTTATGGCTGAGCAGAGAACCCAACGCAGGGCTCGATCCCAGGACCTGGGATCACGACCTGAGCCAAAGGCAGAGGCTTTAACCCACTGAGCCACCCAGGCGCCCCTAAATATTTTTATTATAACCATCCTGGTGAGAGTGGAGTGGCATCTCAGTGTGGTTCCTATATGTTTTTTCTTGATAATCAATGATGTTGGACATTTTTTTCATATGCTCATTGGCCAGTTATATATCTACTTTGAAGAAATGTCTATTCAGGTCTCTTACCCATTTTTGAATTGGGCTGTTTGTTTTTTTGTTGTCAAGTTGTAAGCGTTCTTTATAGTTTTTGAATATGAAACCCTTATTCAGTTCTCAACTGGATGTCCAGTTCTCAACAAAATAATTACAGAACATACCAAGAAACAGAAAAGTACGACCTATTAACAGGAAGAAAAAAATGAACAGAAACCACCCACAAGGAAAAGGAGTGGAAGGAACCATAGGTAAATATAACTAAAGGAAATCAGGAGAGTGATGGATGACTAAGTAGGGAACATCAGTACAGAGATAGATAAAAAGGAATGTAATAGATATTCTGGAGCTGAAAGTTACAATAGCTGGAATAAAAAAAAATCACTACAAGGATTTAGCAGGAGATTTGAATAGAAGAAAGAATCAGGAAATGTGAATATAGGGCTCTAGTCTGAGGAGCAAAAAGCAAAAAGAATAAAGAAGAATGAGCAGTACCTAAGGGATCTCTAGAACAGCATCAGGCTTAGCAATGTATGTGTTTTTGGGAATCATAAAAGAAGAGAGAAAGAAAAGAGCAGAAAGGTTATTTGAAGAAATAGTGTCTGAAAACTTACCAAATTTTGCCAAAGATGTGATTGTACACATTCAGGAAGCTCAAAAAACTCTAAGTAGGATATCTAAGTAGGATAGATTCAAAGAGATCCACATCTAACACATGATAATCAAGCTGTTGGAAGACAAAGACAAAGAGAGAACTTGGAGGGAACTTGGTACATGCCAAGAGAAAATTGACTTGTCACATACCAGGGGTCCTCAGTAAGATGAACAGCCAGTTTCTCATTAAGACCACGGAGGCCAGAAGGCTGTCAGAAGGTGCATTTTAAGTGCTGATAGAAAAGAAAAAGTGTTATCCAATAATTCTATATTTGGCAAAACTATCCTTCAAAAATGAGGGTGAAATGAAGGGGTTCTCAGGTAAAGAAAAGCTAAAGGGGTTTGTTGCTGGTAGACCCACCCTGCAGAGAATGCTAAAGGGAGTCCCTCAGGCTGAAACAAAAGGATACTAGATAGTAACATGAAGTCATATGTAGAAATAAAGATCATTGGTAAAGATAACTATAGGTAAATATAAAACTAGTATTATTATAATTTTAGTTTGGAGTCTCTTTGTTTTTCCTATAAGATTTAAAAGACAAATCTGTAAAACAATAATTATAAACCTATGTTAACTGGTGCACAATGTATAAAAATGTAATTTTTGACAATAACATAAAGTGGGAGTACAAAGCTAGTTAGGCATAGGTGCAATGCATTTATTGAAGCTAAGTTGGTATCAGTTCAAACAGGTTTGTTTTAAACTTAGGATATTAAGTGTAATCCCCAAGGTAACCACAAAGTAATCAATATAATATATCACATTAATAGAACAAAATGAAAAAAAGAACATATAATCATCTCAATAGATGCAGAAAGAACATTTGACAATATTCAGTACTCTTTCATAACAAAGAGACTCAGAAGACTAGGAGAGGGGAACTTCCTTCTTATGACAAAGGGCATTTATGAAAAATCCCCAACTAACATCATACTCAGTGGTGAAAGAATGAAGACTTTCTCCCTGGGAGCAAGAACAGGATAAGGATGTTGGCTTTCATCATTATTATTCAGCATTTTACTGGAAGTCCTAATCAGAGCATTCAGGCTAGGAAGAAAAGTAAAAGGCATCTAATTGGAAAGGAAGAAGTAAACCATTTTCTATTTGCAGATGATGTAATTCTGTATATAGAAAAATCCCAAAGAATGCATATACACACATATATACAAACTACTTGAATTAACAAAGAAATCCAGCAAAATTGCAGGGTACAAGATCAATACACAAAAAAATCAGTTGTGTTTCTACACCAGCAATGAACAATTCTAGAAGGAAGTGAAGAAAACAAAAGACATAAAATATCTTGGAATAAATTTAACTAAGGAGGTGGAAGACTGATACATTGGAAAGTATAAAATACTGCTGAAATAAATTAAGACCTAAATAAATGGAAAGACCTCCATGTTTATTGACTGGAAGACTTACTATTGTTAAAATGACAGTATTCCCCAAAGTCTTCTACAGATTCAAAGCAACACCTATCGAAGCAGAAATGGGTTTTCCCCCATAGAAAAAGAAAAGCCAATCCTCAGATTCATATAAAATTTCAAAAGACCCTGATTGATGAAGCAATCTTGAAAAAGAACAGAGTTTGAGGATTATACTTCCTGATTTAAAGTTACTACAAAACCATAGTTATCAAAACTGTGGTACCAGTAGGATAGAGTTGAAAATCCAGGAATAAATCCAAGCATCTATGGCCAGTTAATTTTCAACGAAGTTCAAAAGACCATTGATTTAATGGAGACAAGGAAGGATAGTCTCTTCAAATGGTGCTGAGACAACTGGAAAACCCATGCAAACGAAGGAATATTGAGCTTGCTCAATCTACAAAAATTAACTCAAAAGGAATAGGACTTAAATATAACAGTCACAACTATAAACCTACTAGAAGAAGCCATAGGGGTAAATCTTCATGATCTTGAGCTTTGCAGCAGATTCTTAGATTTGACACCAAAAGCATGAGCAACAAAAGAAATAAACAAATTGGGCTTCATACAAATTAAAAATTTTTGTTAATCAAAGGACGTTATTGAGAAAGTAGAAAGACAACCCACAGAATGGGAGAAAATATTTTTAAGTCATATGCTTGATAAGACACAAATTCCCAAGTTTTCTTAATTGACCTTTGGTTCATTAGATTTCATGATTCATTAAGCTTCCATTTTCTCTGCAAAGCATTGTGACTGCTGTCCACAGCATGCCGAACTAACAGAAGCAGCCACTGACTACTGAGAGACCTGTGCACTTGTGCTTCCTCTAGTTGTGTTGTATGTTTACCATCAGCCAGCTCTATCTGTGTTTGTGCACATTTGACTTAATGTTGAATTCTATAAAACAAATGTGAGAGCAAAAAGATATCTCTAAGAAAACAAATAGTAATGCTTTGAAAAGACTTGATGAGAATAAGAAAAAAAATTTTTTTTAGGGGCGCCTGGATGGCTCAGTGGTTAGGCGTCTGTCTTAGGCTCAGACCAGATCTCAGGATCCTGGGATTGAGCCCCGCATCGGGCTCTCTGCTCAGCAGGGAGCCTGCTTCCCCCTCACCACCCTGCCCCCCCCGCCTACCTCTGCCTACTTGTGATCTCTCTTTCTGTCAAATAAAATTTAAAAAAAAAAATTTTTTTTAAATTTTGGAGAAGTCAAACCATTGTAAACTATTGTGAAAAAATTTTAACAGTGCCATAAGGATTCTGTATTTCAGATTACTTGGCAAGTACCTTTATTAATTTACATGAAAGAAACCCAATTGGAAAGGTATAAATATACATTATGGAGGTAGTTTATGGAAGAAACAAGGTATGTAATAGCAATCAGCAGAGTCCTGTACATAAGGAAGACACCTTGGTCCTATGTGTAGAGATTGGTTAATAAGTGTATATTCATATGTTTAAATGAAGAGAAGATAATATTTATGTAATTTTTATGATTTTTACCAGCTAACCAACTCTGACAACTAACTTTTCAATTTGATCATTCTGGGTAAAGAGAAGTTTTTGCTGTAACTCTTACTCCAAATATAGAGACTACATCTCTAAATCCATTTAACTGCAAGGAATTTTGTTATCCCTCATAACAGACATTTCTGTGATAGATTTCAGGGCTAGTTGACTTGGCAGCTCTACAGTGTTATCAGTGAGCTGTCTATCTTTTCCACCATCTTCAATGTGTTTGCCTTTGGGTTGCCCCTTTCTAGACTGCAAGGTGGTTGCAATATTATCTGAAAGTAGAAAGAGTTCCAGACATTCTTCTGTTTTCCTTAGAGGAGCAGGGAAGCCTACCCCCAGAAACTTCCATAGCGGACCCTCCCCACCATGTTTATTGGCTGGAAGTGGGTCACCTGCCTACCCTTAAAACAACCCTAACAAGGACCCTGAGAGAACATTTTTTTGTTTTTTTTTTTAAGATTTTATTTATTTATTTGTTAGAGAGAGAGAGAGAGCGAGCACGGGCAGACAGAGAGGCAGGCAGAGGCAGAGGGAGGAGCAGGCTTTCTGCTGAGCAAGGAGCGGGATGTGGGACTTGATCCCAGGACGCTGGGATCATGACCTGAGCCGAAGGCAGCCACTTAACCAACTGAGCCACCCAGGCGTCCCCTGAGAGAACATTTTGACTGGCTTAGAGTTTAACTCATCACATTTTAACCCTGAGTGAGTAGTTAACTCTGAATTGGTGGAATCAGGGTGGATATCGAAACGAAGTTAAATTCTGCCAACAACAACAACAACAACAACAACAAGAGGTCAATGTGGCAGTTGCAAAGATAAGCAGTAGTGACAGAGGGACAGCAAATCCTTCATGTTGTCTTCCCTGAGTGTTACTTCCTACAACCAAGCTTTTGATAAGAGCTGAGCCATAGAGAATTCAAGATCATTCTCTCTCTCTCTCTTTTTTTTAAAAGATTTTATTTATTTATTTGACAGACAGAGATCACAAGTAGGCAGAGAGGCAGACAGAGAAGAGAGGGGGGAATCGGTCTCCCTACTGAGTAGAGAGCCTGATGCGGGACTCGATTCCAGGACTCTGAGATCATGACCTGAGCCGAAGGCAGAGGCTTTAACCCACATAGCCACCCAGGTACCCCAAGATCATTCTCTTTTTTATGAGCCCCCAGAGTTGAGCAATTCAACATGATTGATCAGGAATATATTCATATCCTTCCAGCAGTCATCTGAGGGGTGGCAGGTTGCTGTCTCTTTCAAAATGTATGAGAAGTCTGGGAATCAGACTTGAGTAGATGGCCACCTGATCTTCACATGGAAGAGGTCAGAAGTAAACACTATCAGCGAATGATTATGGCTGCCCTGGATGCTTTTCTCTCATTGCCCTTTTGGTCATCACAGCCCTTTCCATTTGGAGACTTCTTTCCCACTTTATGTGATTTTGCTAAGGATAACAATCATTTTGATTCTTGTCTCCATCCCCTGCCTCCCATTGCTCATAACAAAAGTAAGCGTGTACTGAGGCTCGGCCAATTAGAGATCCCCATCTCCTATGCTGCCTGGTCTTCCAGGCTACAATGATGTGTTCAGGGAGAGGCATCTGATCTAATCAGGCAAGTGGGAATTCTCCCCAGGACTTTTGTGGTAAACCAGAATCTGGAGTTTATTTCCTGGGTCACATGGAAGGCACACAGAAAGTCAAGAGAAAGAAGCCATTAGGCAAGGAGACACAGAGATAAGCAGAGACTTGATAAGGTGTGTGGTGGGTGAGTTTCCTGACAGTACTCAGCCCTGACTCGTGTTTCCTCTGTTCTCAGTGCTATCCAAAATTTCTTTCTGCCTAGATAAGCTGCTCTGTCTTCTGTTTTGCTTAAGCTGACTTGAGATGGGTTTCTGTCACGTGTAATTTCAAACGTCCTGATGAACACACTGTTTGAGGAAGGATCTGAGGATAGAGTCATGCTTTTTCTTAGAACGGTCACTCTAATATCTGGCTTAATGAACCCCTGGGGCACCAGTGTTCCATAGTGAAGGGCAAACTCATGTTAAATCTTCCAAAGCTGTATTACTGTCAGTCATGACCATAGGGAAAATACTCTCAACTTGGAAAAGTTACCAGCCAATTATAAGTACTGTAGCTTGTTCCCATTAAATGTTTTAGAATAAGCAAGTTGCAGGGGTTTAAGAGATGTTATTCCAGTTACATGTGGGAAGATAGAACACATTTGGGGAGAAGCACCAGATTAGTTTTAGAATAGGTGACCTTGAGTTACTGTCGGTGAGCTAATTTGGTATCAGGAGTTATCTGTCTTGGCTGTTCATAGTTTGTAAACACATAACCATATAAGCAGTGTGGAGAATACTCATTTTTAGTTTATAGCTGGGGTCCATGCACCCAGGGACATTCCTATTGTCCTGAGTTCAAAACAAACGTGAGTGGAATTCCAATGAGTAAGGAGAGAGGATGGGAACTGAACGGGCTGGAAATCTGAGGACAAAGGGTATTAGGTTAAGATCTGCCCAAACACTGTCCACACTATGGAGGCATTCTGGTGCTGTCACAATAAAACAAGCTTTTGGAACTTGGTGTGTCATGATACACTTGAGAGGAAGCACTGACCTAAATGGAACCTGGAAAGAGTAAGAATGTCTGAAGGATCTAGCATTTTTTCTGTCTGTAGGATTGCAACAGAGTTAGAACTTGTGTTTGTTTCCTCAAAGATGACAAGTCAGGGACAAGTACGGAGAAGCAAAGTGGGCACCCAGTCCAATTTCAGAACAAGATTATGAAGTTAATATAGTAAAGCAAATGTTTTAGTGTGGCAGTTGCTTAAACTCTTAACTGTTTTGAAAATGGGCTGGCATTATTCCTGTAATGATGGCAAGAGACCGGGAAATGACCCAATTCCAGCACTGCCTGGTGTGTACCCGGTACAGTGGTTTTAGTCATCCTGGCATGCTGTGGATTGACAACAAGATTATATGTTGTTCAAGGCCATTAATAATGGACAGAATAGCTCCAAACAAAAATCTTCTGAATAATTTGGGGTTTCTAAAAAGGCAAAGCAGTTCAGTAATCTCCTGAGCTCTGGACCATCTGCAGACCAGTATCATTTATATAGAGTTGGATGTTGAAAGAATTAGTAGTCAGACTTGAAAAAGCTTTCTTAATAAATTAGGACAGATTATGCTATACCCAAGAGACTGATAGCCTGCCAAGATTTGGTCAGTAACTTTTATTTAAAGGTGTTCTACCATATGGTTTTCAGAAAGCTAAAGATCAGATTCTAGCACATTTGCAACTAATAAATCGTGTTCTTAAATGAGGGTAGGCATGGCCTGTATTTTGGGGATAGAATTCAAATGGAGTTATGGAAAATGGGGGAAAGGAATTGACCTGGGAAGTGAGTATATAGAGAGGGTGGTTTTTCTGGACAGGATAGTTAATAAAATATTTACTATGACTATAAGGCTCTACTGAAGTCTTCTATGACCTTTACCAGAAAAAAAAAAAAGTACCTATCTTAAAAGAGTACTGAATTTCAGAACATAAGAATATGAGACCAGTTCATGGGAAGAGATTTAGAACTATGGCAATAATTTCTTAAATTTATTTACAAACCAACTTTGTCACCTGGGACAGAGGACAGAAATACAAAAGAGAAATCCAATATGACATTCTCTTAGCATTTAAGGCAAAGATGAGACTTAAATAATCTTCAACAATAAGTACGTTTTTTTCAGCTGAGATTTCCTGCCCAAAGTAACACTGCTTAATTTGGTGACTTGTACCACTATTCATATGTTATGATAACTATTTCTAATTTTATTATTTTATTTTATTTTTTTAAAGATTTTATTTATTTATTTGACAGAGATCACAAGTAGGCAGAGAGACAGGCAGAGAGAGAGGAGGATGCAGGTTCCCCGCTGAGCAAAGAGCCTGATGCGGGGCTCGATCTCAGGACCCTGGGATCATGACCTGAGCCGAAGGCTGAGGCTTTAACCCACTGAGCCACCCAGGCGCCCCACTATTTCTAATTTTTAAAAAGAATTCAATAAGGAGTGAGAGAAAAACTGGAAGATAAGAGACAAGTTTTTAAAAAAGTTAAAGCATGTTATGTATTTTTTTTAGCTCAAATTCTCCATTTATCAATTTCTTCCAGTTAACATTTGCCTTTATTAGTATTTGATATACTATTTGATTAGTATTAAAAAGTTATCTAATGTATTTTTATTTCCATATCATCATACCTTGTTAAATGGTGTGGCAGATGATCTGAGATTCATGTCCTATTTTGTGGAAATGCTTTCTTGGACTATTAAATCAATAAGGGGCATTGATGATCTTTTTTCTTTTTTGTTGAATTACCATGGAGATATCTTCAGGTGTACATCCTGGTGATTTAATGTTTTTATACAATACAAAACAACCACCTCTATAACCTTGTTACTCTCTGTCATTATACAAAGTTATTAAAATGTTAGTATATTTCCTGTGTATGTATATATACACACACACTATACACACACACACATGTCAGAATGGCTAGCATCAAAAAGACAAGAAATAAGTGTTGAGGCGTATGTGGAGAAGAGGGAGCACTGGTGTGCTAGTGTAAATTGGTGTAACCACTATGGAAAACAGTATGGAAGATATATACATTGTTGAAAGTGGAGTATTTTTTTTTTTAAGATTTTATTTATTCATTTGTGTGTGAGAGAGAGAGACAGAGCACAAGCAGGGGAGAGGCAGAGGGAGAGGGAGAAGCAGGCTCCTCGCTGAGCTGGGGCTCAATGTGGTAGGCTCTATGTGGGGCTTGATCCCAGGACTAGTAGTGATCATGACCTGAGCCGAAGGCAGTCGCTTAACCACCTGAGCCACCCAGGCAGCCCTGGAAGTAGAGTATTAAAGTTCCTTACTATTACTGTGTTGCTGTCTACTTCTTTTATTTCTGGTATTTACTTTATATATGTTGGTGCTCTGTGTTGGTTGTATACATAATTATAAGATGCAACATTTACAAATGAGAAACAGCCCCTTGGGAACTTAAGATCTAGGAAAGATGAAGGCAGGCATGGTAATTTAGGGAAGAAAGACTCGGGATCTGCCTTCCTGTGCCGTCTGGAAATGTTAAGTGTTCCGAGGTCTGACTGATGGCCAGCATTGTCTCCTTAGGTTGCTGGCTCTGGAATTGTTAGCCTTTTGCCTTGCGGTAGGATCTGGCTCATCTGGGGGTCCTTCATCAGAGCGCAGGAACTAAGAATAAGTTAATGGCTTTGTGTGGCCCCAGGCCGGAGCTATAGGTCCAGGTATGGGAGGTGAGAAAGAACAAGCTACTTTCAGCTTGCCCTGTCAGTGAGCAACAACACACCATTGATCCACTGTCATTGGTTGAACCAAAAATTCAGCTGTGTGCTTTCATAGAAAAGCTCTCAGGATTATAGTTTGGCTTCCTACACAACGCTTAGAATTAGGAGCTCAGCAAATTGGTAATTTGGAATTGGAGCCCACTGACTCTGGGTAAGGCCAGTCTCTCAGGATTGTCTGGATCCTGGCAGAGACTGAGCAGAGTCCACGAACAGGCAGCTTAAATGTGAGGAAAGCCCTTTTCCCTACCGGTCAGGTCATGTGCTGTTCCCCTCCCAACCAACCTTCCCTAAAAACTTCCTATAACTTTAAAGAAACATCCTTCGTAAAACTTCTGCCCCAAGGTAAATCCAGGAAACCTTTAAAGCAGTGATTTTTCCTCCAGTTGGATTTGGATGGCAGTCCTCTCTGTGGCAGTATCAGACATTGTTTGGGAGGAATACAAATAGCCCCTAGCATGGAACAACCCTTGTACAAATAAATACTTAATAAATCCTACTTGAGGAGAGTAAATGAGATGGGAAGCAAACTCCTTCAGCCATTGGTGCCACTGGAAGCATTCATTAAGCTCTTTACCTTCATGGGGCACTGAGCCAGGGATGGTACAAAATACATTGGCAGATGTGACTTCTGCCCTTGGAGATTGAGAGCACCATTTGTGGGCTTATTCTTGTGTGAAATTTACCTTGGTTGTCATTCTCAACTGACAAACAAGTAAATCGTGGTTGGGGAAAGGAATAATGGTGGCCAACAACACACTAACATTGAGGTAGACTGCATCCCAGGGCTCCTTTTTTGTTGACTCCACATTTCTTTCCCATGGAGCTGCTGAAAGTACTTTTAAAATAGTGTAATTGACATAGTTACTCCTTATGTTTTGTGCAGGTATAAATACATTTAAAGAGATAAGAGAACCCCCCCCCCCCCGCCCACCCACTGGCTCTGGGTTTACATCTCTTTCTTGACAAGTTGTGATTTGGATTGGAAATGTCAGCACTGATTTCTGCCCCCCTCCTCTTTTTTTAAATTATTTTTTATTGTCAGGAAGCAAAAAACTCTTGGGAGACCCAAATATTTTTCTTACAACTGAGAGTATTAAAACATTTCTGGTCTTGGACAAGGTTGGGAACTCAGGTTTGGTCTCCTCTTCTGGCCTTTTCCTTTTCTGTGCTCTTGCATACGTCTGGCTTCTTTAACTTCTTCCTTGCTTCCTTCCACATGTTGCTCGGGACCCTGCTTGTCAGCATTATAAAAAAATAAAAAAGAAAATTATTTATGCGGCGCCAGAGTGGCCCAGTCAGTTAAGCATCTGACTCTTGGTTTGGACTCAGGTCATGATCTTGGGGTCTTGGGATCAAGTCCTGCGTCAGGCTCTGTGCTTGGTGCAGAGTCTGCTTCAGATTCTTTCTCCTTCCCACTTGCTCGCTTGCTGTCTCTCAAATAAATAAACCAAATCTTTTAAAAAAATTAAAAAATACTTATTTGAAAACAATTTTCAATTTATAGAAAAGTTGCAAAAATAATATGGAGAGTCCCCCAGTCTCTTTGAGGATATGTGTGTGTGTACACACACCCATACTTTCATATGTGTATATATATAGTTTTTCCTCCTTTTTTGGGGATAAATGCTTAGGAGTAGAATGGCTTGATCTTAGTGTAGATATATGTTTACCTTTATATGAAATTGCCAAACCTATTTCCAAAATGGTTGTACTATTTTATATTTCCACCAGTAATATATATGAGTTCCTGTTGTTCCCCATCTTTATGTTTGTCCATCTATTTTAATTTTAGTAATTTTGGTTGGTGTATAAATGGCATAATGATGTTGAGCACTTTTTTCACGTGCTTATTGGCCAATTCCATATCTTCTTTTGTGAAGAGTCTTTTTATATGTTTTGTCCATTTAAAAAATTGGGTTGTCTTTTTAGTATTGAGCTGTTGGAATTCTTTATATATTTGCATACCAGTCCTTTGTCAGATGTTTTGCAGACCTTTACTCCCAGCCTGTGACTTAACCTATTCATTTTGTTAACTGTGTCTTTGGTGAGACTCTCTAAATTTGCACAAAGTCATACTTATTATTTTTCCTGTATTATTGCATTCTGTGACTTGAGAAACCTTTGCCCACCTGGAAGTCATGATGATAGTCTATATTTTTCTCTAAAAACTATGTGGTTTTAGCTTTTACATTTGTATCTGTATTACACTGCAAATTAGTTTGTGTGAGTCATGTAAGATGTAGGGGTCTAGTTGATATTTTTGCATATAGATATCCAGTTATCGCAGCATCATTTGTGGAAAAGATTTTTTGTTACCTATTGGATTGCTTTGGTACATTTGTTGAAAATCATGGCTGTAAATGTGGGACTTTCCTTCTGGGGCTCTCTATTCTGTCCCTTTGATCTACTTTGACCACTCTTGTCCTGTGTCATTATTAATAGTTATGTATTTCATAGATGTTCATAATCACGTGGAATCATTTTACTGTTGAAGGACCTTTAAAAGTTTATAATTTTTGCTGTTAAAAACAATACTGTGATGCATATTATTTATGCTGTTTAACTTTTGATTAAGTTGTAAGTAGTAGAAATAATTTATAAACAAAAATTCAGAGCAAATATGCACAAATATAATGTCACTCTTTAACTTTACATAGTATATTCTAATTTTTAGTACTGTGACAAATGAGAGTGCCTGCTATTGGTAAAAAGGTAGAGTGAGGGGTGCCTTGGTGGCTCAGTGGGTTAAAACCTCCGCCTTCGGCTCAGGTCATGATTCCAGGGTCCTGGGATTGAGCCCTACATCTGGCTCTCTGCTCAGCGGAGAGCCTGTTTCCTTCTCTCTGTTTCGCTCTGCCTGCCTCTCTGCCTACTTGTGATCTCTCTGTCAAATAAATAAATAAAATCT
>ML104928.1:0-13128 GCA_003697995.1 Taxidea taxus jeffersonii | reverse complement strand
AACAACAACAACAACAACAACAACAACAACAACAAACCTTAAGTCCTTAACTGTAGGGGCTATACTTTTGTATTCTTTCAACATAAATTTCTTGTGCATTCAGCTCGGTGCTCTAAGGGTTTAGAAGTATAGTATGAGCAGAACAGATGTGGTCCCTGCCCTCCATGGTTAGATGCTAGTGGACCATGTCCACTTTTCTTTGGGTCCCCCTTTAGCACTATCCTTTGCCTCATAGAAACTGTTCTCAATAGGTATTTGATAAACTTTAGGAATAGTTCCTTTTTCTTCCTTCCCAGTTCAGTCTTTCAAGATGTATTAGTACAATTTGTCAATAAGCAACACAAAAGTACATGAAGGCTTAAGCGACATAAGCACATATCCTTCTGTTGATCCGTTCCCTTCCTGTCTTCTGTGGCTTAACTCAAGCTCTGCCTCTGTCATAATGCCAGCCAGGCCTATAGCAGTCTCTTTCTGGATATCGTACTCAGTCAATGTGACATATTTTGTCTTGTCTTCTTCTGTTATTACTTAATTTTTCTTTTTTTTTTAACTTTTAACTTTTATTTATTTATTAGAGAGAGAGAGAGGACAAAGCAGGGGAGCAGTAGACAAAGAGAGAGGAAGGCTCCCTGCTGAGCAAGGAGCCCAATGTGGGACTCAATCCCAGGACCCCAGGATCATGACCTGAGTTAGGCAGATGCTAACTGACTGAGCCACCCCAGGTGTCCCTACTTAATTTTTCTTGTATTCTTGCCATACCTTTTAGATGTGTTGGGACAGAAAAAAAGCTAAAAGCCAGTGGTTAATTCCAGGCACATTTATTTTGTAGAGAAGGAATCAGGCCTGTAGAAATTAAAGATAACTGTTTTGTAGAGGATTCACAACTGGTGTCCAAGTGTCCAGGCTTCAGGATCTCTTCTCTTTACTCCTATCTGAGTAGAAGCATCAGCAAGTGCTATGTTCTCAGCTTGGAGTAGGAGTCTTCTGACCATGGGTGATGACTGTGTGGGTTAGGACAGTGGCTGGATAATGCACAGCTAATGGATGCACCGTTGGGTGTTTTAATTTGAAATGTCGAGCAGCTGGAAGCCACTAGAGGCAGCTGAGAAGAAGCTTAATGTAAGCAAATTAACGTTCAAGGGAAGGTGCAAGAGATACTTGCTGCTGTGAAGTCAGTATGGTTGGGATCACGGAGGGACATGAGAAATGACCTTGGAAGAGAAGTGCTTACCCATTTGACACACAGAAAACTGAGGGTCTTTGATTTTGAGCTAAGATGCTATAATAAATACACGGTTAAAAAAAGGAATCGAATTCTCAAATGGCATGTCGGCTCCCATCTCTTTTTTTTTTTTTTTTTTAATATTATTTATTTGACAGACAGAGATCACAAGTAGGCAGAGAGGCAGGCAGAGAGAGAAAGAGGAGGAAGCAGGCTCCCCGCCGAACAGAGATCCCGATGTGGGGCTCGATCCCAGGACTCTGGGACCATGACCTGAGCCTAAGGCAGAGGCTTTAACCCACTGAGCCACCCAGGTGCCCCTCCCATCTCTTTTGATTAAAGATTTTCTGATGAATTTTGATGGTTATTTTATTTTTCACCTCCTGAGGAATCATTCTAATATTACTTACCCCCCATCCCATGCTCTAGTCCTGGCCTTGATTGGAATTAGGTTGAAATTAAGAAAAACCGCTACTTGATTAAGTAAAAAGGGAAATTTATCGAAAGGGTTCTGATACATCAAGGAACTCCGGCTCAGCCTGTGCTCAGACCAGGAATTAGAATGCTGGCTCAGCATTCTATCCTGTTTTTCTTTCTTCCTCATACTAAACTGGCTTTCATTCCACCTAGCTCACCTGGGCTGCTTTATGCCTCCCAAATTTATATTCCAGTTATTGAAGCAACTAGAGAAACTCATTTAGCATTTTCCAGTTCTGGTTTAAATTCCTGGGGGTGAGAGGATGTGGTTTTGCAGTGAGTTCAGCAAGGGTGGGAGGCAGGGCAACCAGGCTCCTCTGGTGCCAAAAAGGCCTCCAGGTCCAGCCCTTGAATTTAACTCTTCATTATGCCAGTAGTTGGGGAAGTAGAGAACCTGTTTAGATATTACCCACAAATTAAAATCCCCACTTAAAGTTGCCCAGATTCCTGAAAAGTTATTTGCCATTTGCTGCATAAATGTTTTGAATTTTCTCTGTGGCATAACGAAGAGTTAAATTTCGTCCATTTTTATTGATTTCATCATCTACGAATAATTGCAGAACCCTAGCTTTTCCTGGTCATTTTGCTGTTCACCTCTCTGCACTTTTTAAGCTGTGTCGGAAAGTGAGGTGTTTGTTTTTTGTGGTAACATGGTGTGAAGGTTAAAGGTCTGCAATGCTTTAGTGTAATGTCTTGATAATTAAAATGTGAATTTTGGGGCATTAAGAAATTTTGTTCACGACATACCACATTCTTTTGATTGTTGTTTATATCCTTCCCAGAGAGGTTTAGAAATGAATAACCTTGAGATGTTCAGACCTCAGAAGGTTTATGGGCTTCAGAGATTCTGATTTTATTTATAGGCTGCAAGAAAACACTCAATGAAGTTTGTTGTGATTCACTGCTTATCACCTTGAGCTCTTGCCACTCAGTGCTGGGAAGGCGCGAATCTTGTACAGTAAGAGAACAGAATGAAACCTTGTAGCTCAAAACAGAAGCCCAAGTGTTGTTATCTCAGGCACTGCTCATAACATGTTGAATGGACCCAGGCCAGTGGCTTCAGATCTGAATTTTTCTGCTTACTCCCACCCCTATGAGAAGCAAATACTTTGTCAAAACAGCAGCTGCTTTGGGCCTGGTCCTTCTGGTGGCCGAAGGAAAAGCTAACAGGATTGACAATTTTCGGGCTCAGTTGAGTAGTGGTCTGATGAGAAGTAAATCTAGATAAATTATGCTTTGGCTCGTTAGGGTACCTCTGACTCCCTCCCCAGGTTTGATTTATGCAGAAGTGCTCGTCTGCTGCCTCTTTTTTTTAAAAAAAAAATTTTTTTTTTTTAAGATTTTATTTATTCATTAGTTAGAGAGAGAGCGAGCACAGGCAGACAGAGAGGTAAGCAGAGGCAGAGGGAGAAGCAGGCTCCCCGCTGAGCAAGGAGCCCGATGTGGGATTCGATCCCAGGACGCTGGGATCATGACCTGAGCCGAAGGCAGCCGCTTAACCAACTGAGCCACCCAGGTGTCCCTGCTGCCTCTTTTTAAATATACAGCAAACACGTTTTCTGTGTTCTATGCAGATTTGAGAGGTGCATGGAAGCAGGTAGCTGTGAAATGGACATCAGAGGGGTCTGCGGAAATCATGGTCTGTGCTGTTGAAATATAGAACTCACATATTTAAACCAGGAACATGAAGTGGAACAAATTGGGTTGCTAGCCAGATAATAAAATAAATGATAAATGGAAAGGGACCCCAAAGGTGCTCCCAAAAAGCTGGCGTGGGATTGGAGGCCAGGCTGGGAGGAGGCGGGCGTAGGGAAGGGCTTCATGCAATGGCTTGTGCATGATTGATGCGGCTACTTATTTTGACTGTCATTTTCTGAATTATGGATTTTGGGAGGGGGGAACAGGGAGGCTGTGCTTCGAGGCTTTCTTTTATTGTTTTGTTTTTGTTTTGAGAGGGCTTGGATTGTTTTGTTTCCTCATTCCGTAATGAAAACTTCCAGAAAAAAACAGCAGCATTTATCTTTGTTTCAGTCTCAAGAAGCATTAGCATCTTATTTTTCTCTCCCTCCAAGGCGGCTTACATGGTGGCCAAGATTTGAGGGCTTTTGTGCTTTACTGGGTAATTCCCTTCATGGAACTTCTTAAAGATCTCATATACTTATTGTCATATCAGGGCTGTCCCCACTGAGTTGTTCTGTCTTGTGGCTTGGGTCAGTAGAGGGCATCTTGAGCTTTTCTTGGCCAGATGGGTCTTGCTCCTTCCTTGTCTGGTCAGTGAAGTCCTAGAAAGCAGCCTGGTGAATGAGTCTCTGCCCTCGTGTGCCTGTTTCACAGGTGGGCGTAGGCTGCTTAATTGCCTTATCTCTGGTTGCAAAGAACAGACAGACACATGCTCCTGTGGCTCCCGATCCCGTGAAGCTTTTTGTTAGGACCCCGGGAAAGGAAAGAGCCAGGCTCTGGAAAGGGAAGGGGGAGGTTACTGAGGAGAACTGGAGGCTGGAATCAGAAGGTTGCTTGGGTCCCCACTAGTTCTGGGGGAATCTGCTGAGGGGTTGTGGGGTGTCATTCTGGGAGTCTGCCCTTCCTTTTAACCCAGCTACTCTCCAGGTTGCTGGTCTGTCTTGGGGCCTGTCTGCTTCTCTGCATGCTACCGGCTAACTTTACTTCCTAATTGAAATCTCTGAGAGAATTTGAAGAGTTGAGCTAAACTAACGGTCATCTATCTCTGAGATTCAGCCACATGATTGGTTGATGGCCAGCGGAGGAATCAGTTGCTTTTAGATCAGGTTCCCAATCTTGGTCATGTCAGTATCTATTACGTTTGACTAGGCTGTTGGTGGTGTGGGAGAGTATATGTGTGTGGGGTGTGCCCTTTAATAAGAAAATCATTGCCTAAGGCTGCCCTCAAGTATTGATTGGGAATATTGCCAGTTTCCTTTGGAAGGGATTGTGGGCAGGGTATACATCTCAACAGGGTGAAAAACACACACACTTTTGCTTAATGCCCACAAGACACCAGCATGGTGGACATTTTTATCCCTGTTTTGACATGAGGAAACTGGGACCAAAAGAGGTTAGGTACTTTGCTTAAAGTTATAGACATGGTAGGTGGCAGAGCTGGGATTTGAAAAATGCCCAGTTTTATTGGACTCTACCAGTCCATGATATGTTCTTTCACTTTTGAGTTCTTCAAAGATGAGGCAGGGCCATGCTGAAACTTTAAGCAGTGACAGCTCCTTCTTGTTCTGGGAAGGGCTGGGGCTGTGAGCTTTTCCCTAGTGTTTGAGAATCAGGATAGCTTCTCATTTTTTTCCACCTCAAGGAAAAGAGCTTCTAAAAACGGTTGGGAGTTTTCTATTATTGAGAAGACATGGTTAAAACTTAGAGCTTTGAGATGGCTTCCCAGGGGAATTCTACCAAACATTTAAAGAAGAATTAATTCCTATTCTCCTGAAACTTCCAAAAAATAGAAATGGAAGGAAAACTTCCAAACTCATTTTATGAGGCCAGCATCACCTTGATCCCCAAACCAGACAAGGATCCCATCAAAAAAGAGAATTACAGACCAATATCCTTGATGAACATAGATGCGAAAATTCTCACCAAAATACTAGCCAATAGGATCCAACAGTACATTAAAAGGATTATTCACCACGACCAAGTGGGATTTATTCCAGGGCAGCAGGGTTGGTTCAACATCCGCAAATCAATCAATGTGATACAGTACATTAACAAAAGAAAGAACAAGAACCATATGATACTCTCAATAGATGCTGAAAAAGCATTTGATAAAGTGCAACATCCCTTCCTAATCAAAACTCTTCAAAGTGTAGGGATAGAAGGCACATACCTCAATATTATCAAAGCCATCTATGAAAAACCCACTGCAAGTATCATTCTCAATGGAGAAAAACTGAGAGCTTTTCCGTTAAGGTCAGGAACACGGCAGGGATGTCCACTATCACCACTGCTATTCAACATAGTACTAGAAGTCCTAGCCTCAGCAATCAGACAACAAAAAGAAATTAAAGGCATCCAAATCGGCAAAGAAGAAGTCAAACTATCGCTCTTTGCAGATGATATGATACTATATGTGGAAAACCCAAAAGGCTCCACTCCAAAACTGCTAGAGCTTGTACAGGAATTCAGTAAAGTGTCAGGATATAAAATCAATGCACAGAAGTCAGTTGCATTTCTTTACACCAACAACAAGACAGAAGAAAGAGAAATTAAGGAGTCAATCCCATTTACAATTACACCCAAAACCATAAGATACCTAGGAATAAACCTAACGAAAGAGGCAAAGAATCTATATTCAGAGAACTATAAAGTACTCATGAAAGAAATTGAGGAAGACACAAAGACATGGAAAAATGTTCCATGCTCATGGATTGGAAGAATAAATATCGTGAAAATGTCTATGCTACCTAAAGCTATCTACACATTTAATGCAATGCCTATCAAAATTCCATCCAATTTTTTCAAAGAAATGGAACAAATAATCCTAAAATTTATATGGAACCAGAAAAGACCTCGAATAGCCAAAGGAATATTGAAAAAGAAAACCAAAGTTGGTGGCATCACAATTCCCGACTTCAAGCTCTACTACAAAGCTGTCATCATTAAGACAGTATGGTACTGGCACAAAAATAGACACATAGATCAATGGAACAGAATAGAGAGCCCAGAAATAGACCCTCAACTCTATGGTCAACTAATCTTCGACAAAGCAGGAAAGAACATCCAATGGAAAAAAGACAGCCTCTTCAACAAATGGTGTTGGGAAAATTGGACAGCCACATGCAGAAAAATGAAATTGGACCATTTCCTTACACCACACATGAAAATAGACTCAAAATGGATGAAGGACCTCAACGTGAGAAAGGAATCCATCAAAATCCTTGAGGAGAACACAGGCAGCAACCTCTTCGACCTCAGCCGCAGCAACTTCTTCCTAGGAACAACACCAAAGGCAAGGGAAGCAAGGGAAAAAATGAACTATTGGGACTTCATCAAGATCAAAAGCTTTTGCACAGCAAAGGAAACAGTCAACAAAACCAAAAGACAACTGACAGAGTGGGAAAAGATATTTGCAAATGACATATCAGATAAAGGGCTAGTATCCAAAGTCTACAAAGAGCTTAGCAAACTCAACACCCAAAGAACAAATAATCCAATCAAGAAATGGGCAGAGGACATGAACAGACATTTCTGCAAAGAAGACATCCAGATGGCCAACAGACACATGAAAAAGTGCTCCACATCACTGGGCATCAGGGAAGTACAAATCAAAACCACAATGAGATACCACCTCACACCAGTCAGAATGGCTAAAATGAACAAGTCAGGAAATGACAGATGCTGGTGAGGATGTGGAGAAAGGGGAACCCTCCTACACTGTTGGTGGGAATGCAAGCTGGTGCAACCACTCTGGAAAACAGCATGGAGGTTCCTCAAAAAATTGAAAATAGAGCTACCTTATGACCTAGCAATTGCACTACTGGGTATTTATCCTAAAGATACAAACGTAGTGATCCAAAGGGGCACGTGTACCCGAATGTTTATAGCAGCAATGTCCACAATAGCCAAGTTATGGAAAGAACCTAGATGTCCATCAACAGATGAATGGATAAAGAAGAGGTGGTATATATATACGATGGAATACTATGCAGCCATCAAAAGAAATGAAATCTTACCATTTGCGACGACATGGATGGAACTAGAGCGTATTATGCTTAGCGAAATAAGTCAACTGGAGAAAGACAACTACCACATGATCTCCCTGATATGAGGAAGTGGAGATGCAACGGGGGTGGGAGTTAAGGTGGTAGGAAAAGTAAAAATGAAAGAAGATGGGATCGGGAGGGAGACAAACCAAAAGAGACTCTTAATGTCATAAAACAAACTGAGGGGGGTGGGGGGGAAGAGGGGTTGGGAGAGGGTGGTGGGGTTACATTTTATGTTTAAATAAAGCTTAAATAAAGTTTAAAAAAAAAGTAAAAAAAAAAAACTTAGAGCTTTGAAATCAGTACTGTGGTCCTTTGATTACAGCAGAACTTGGGTGGGGTTAGGGAGGGTCTGAAGAGGAGAAGTCTTGGTCTGAGGTGAGGAACAGTAGAGGTGAACGTTACTGGAGTAGCTCCTGTCAGTCCTGCTCCGTCCACCTTCACAGGTTCTCTTTGTGATTCCTCTCCAGCACTCGGACGCCAGAGACCATCTCAGCCCAGGGGCTGGCAGCTGGCGTTACAGGAGGCATACAGTACAGTTCATTGAGTAACTTGTGTTTTCCCTACCTGGCCTCAGGTCTCAGGTCGGCTCCTTCTTGATGAGTCAGTGTTCCCTCCTGCTACAGCCTTACCATTTTTCTCTTGGTTCAGATTTTACCAGCTGTGGGAGAGAAGGCAGGTTTTCTGGTACCTGTTTGGGGAATGCTTTGGACTCCTCTTTGGCTTCTGTAGTCGTTCAGCTTTGACTTCTGTGTTTCTAATGGTTTTTTGTCTTATAAGCTGTACTTTGGGAAAATACAGATGCAGCTGCCAGCTCCCTCTCTTTCTTGCCCCTGTGCCCTCCTTTGACATCACCTTTTTGGTGGCTATGTAGCAAGTGTAGATATTGGAGCCAGACAGCTGGGGATTTAATTCCCTGCTCTGACATGCCCTGGTTGGGTGACCTTTTGCAAGTTATTCAGTCTCTCTGAGCTTGGGGCATGTTAAAACAAAACAAAACAAACCTGACAAAATACTTAGTACAGTCCATGGCACATGATAATGACTCAAGAAAAGGTAGGTGCTGCTAATATTGCAATGATAATCATGGTAATTGTTGCATTTTCTTCTCAGGACTGTGAATGCTCATTCTTCCCAAAGGGGGGAGCTCTTAACTTTGAGCTGCAGCAACATGGTAATGGACAGGAGCCTTAATGCGCAGCCTTTTTGTTTATAATCTGTTGTCATACTAGGGTTTGAAGCATTTCAAGTGTTAAAAAGCAAATTTCGTATGAAGATAATTATCATGTTTCTAATGTGGTTGGGACTGAGGTGTTTTAATTAATGATATGCCAGCAACCCTTTCAATAAGGTGAAGTGTGATTCTTGTTTCCTTTTTTTTTTTTTTTTAAGGCCTTCATCTACTTGGTCATAATTAGGGACATTTGGAACGCTCAGGCATAATATCTGCTGATTTGCATACTTCCATTAAGCAATTAGGACTGAGTGACCCAGTGACCAGGCTTTCAGGGGATCAGGTTCCAATTTTTGAGGAGGAGGAGATGGTTATGCTCTCTCTCCTTCTTCCCTGTCCATTTCCCCCGTAACCTGTACTCACATGCAGCTTTCCTCTCAACCACTGCTGCTGTACGTTTTTTTGAGGCCTTTATTTTTTTTATAGATTCTCTCTCCTGTATTTTCCTTTCTTTTGCCTTGTGAGCCAATCTGGCTAAATCCTTATGCTAGAGCATAACATTTTCATATGGCACTGATGGTTTTTGAGGTGCCAGGGGTGATTAAGAATGCACACGAAAGAGGTGAAGCTAGAGCCATGAGAATCAGGAGGAAGAGGGAGAACATGGAAATAAAAACCTGAAAACTTAAGCATTGTTGATTTCATATCTAACCCTGATTTTTATAGACTGAGCTTCTTAAGAAACAGGTACCACGCTTGGCTTGTTCTGTCTTGTATTCCTGTACTTAGCACTGAACCTGTGGTGCGGAGTAGAATTTATTGAATGATTTATTGAGAAAATGGAGGCCCATTGATATGTACGTAAACTACATTGATCTCTATAGGGGCAGAGCCTGGGTCTGAATGAGAATCTCCATGACCCAGCGAGGGAAGTGTAAAGAACTGAATGAGGTAAAGAAGGCAAGAATTAAAAAAAAAAAATCAATGTAGGATCATATTAAGAATGCCTAAGAAAGTTACAAAATGAAAATGTGAATTTCCCTAGCTAGTAATTCATGTGGAGGGAACATGGAGTGTGTGGATGTGTGGCATGGCATAATTCGGTGCTGCTATTTGATTGTTTTTCAGAAAGCGGGGGTGGGGGGTGAGCAGCTGCATAACAATTTTGCTATTGTTTATCTTCTCTTGATTTTGTCTGGCTATTGCTTAACTAGGATGACTTTTCCAGCTCAGAGACTCATCATTTTTTCCATCTTCTACCGTAGGCTTATGGTAGCTATGTTGAATTACCATTAATTTCGAAACTCTTTTCCTTGCTATTAATGCAGATGATGCAATTTTGAATCCATTTTCATTTGTCAGATCCTTTATACAGCAGGGGACTCAAAGGCTAGTACGAGTATGACAGATCTCTTCATTCAACAGGATTTTGAGGTTTAAGCCAGGACTCCAAACATGCCCTCTTGGGGTGCAGGCTCCGCAAACCAGACAGAATCTGTTCCTCTCCACATCCCCTGGTTGCTCCCAGGGCAGACACGAGGAGGAGCCCCAAGGCCCTCCAGGACCAGCAGTGCTGGTAAATGCTCCTTCTGCCCTGGGGCCCTCTCAGGCGGTATGATGGGTGGAGTCTCCTCCTTTCACATCCTGAAGCTAGGGCCGGATTCTTAACTCTGGGATAAGGTCAAAGGGGAGGCGTGTGCTGGTGACTTTCTGGGGTGGGGGTGAAGTGGGGGGAAGATGTTTCCTGGGGAGGAGGAGGAGAGCACAGATTGACCATCAGCCTACTCCCATGCTTCCTTTCTCAGCTCAGGGTCATGTGGTGTGTGGTGTGAGTAGAGGTTCCCTTAGAGGACAAGGCGAGGGCCATCTATCGCTCTCCTTGTTAGAAAGCATGTGTCAGTGTTTTATCTCAGTGATGTTTTTGCAGGTGATTGCAGCCATGCTGACTGTCAGATAATAATTGTAGCCCCAAAAGGAGTGGGGAGAGATCAGTACAAAGCAATCACTGGAGTGGGTGTATGAGAGGACCTGTGTAAGGGCTGTTTTGAGTGGCGTATAGGATGTGTTTTCTTGCTTTCTTTATTTTAAAGATTTTATTTATTTATTTGACACACAGAAAGAGAGCACAAGCAGGGGGAGTGGCAGGCAGAGGAAGATGGAGAAGCAAACTCCCCACCAAGCAGACTGCTTGACGAGGGGCTCCATCCCAGGACCCTGGTATCATGACCTGAGTTTAGGCAGATGTTTAACAGACTGAGCCACCCAGGCGCCCCAGGATGTATTTCCTTTAGCTCACTGGAACACACATTGTGGTTTCCAATTATGGAGGCACCTGGAAAAATTAGTTTTGAAAATCTCTAAAGTACGCCCATAGGCCCATTTACCAATTCTGTAATTACTTATTGATCATATACCATGTGATGGGGCCTGGCCAGCCCCTGCTCAGATAGAATAGTGAAATTTGGTCTAGGGTTTTTGAACTGTCATGCTGTTTGTGATTTAAGTTATTAGGGAAAGCCCATTTACCCTGAAATCGAGATAGATAGCCTCTGGGAGTTGTGAGTGGAAATTCATCTGTTTCTGCTGTCATTTGATGAAGGTAGTGCACTCATACCTTCAGGAGTGGATTATGTACAATCAGCGGTGATGAATGTATGAGCATTTTTAATTAGTCTTCATGCCCTCTGTCTGATGCAATCAGAAACCCTCTATCAGAGGAGAGATTTATAATCAATCATTTCATCATCTTCTGGGGTAGATATAAACCCATTTGCTTTTAGCCTGCAACTTAAAATATCTGCTTTGGAGAATTATTATTTAACCAGGCAGATATCTATAAACCAAGTGTATTTTGAGCATGTAGACTTAAATCTCAAATTGCAGATTGCTCTGATTAAGCGTAATTGTGTGAATTAAGGTGTCTCTAAGCCTTCACTCTGTGCAGAGGAAACCTAGTGTTAGAGCAAAAGTGTTAGCCCAACATCAAGGAGCTGTGAGTTCCAGGCCTAGCTTTGTGAACCCCAGTTTCCTCATCTGTAAAAATAAAAAAGGATTGAAATACCTGGTATTTCAGTCCTCCTTATGTCAGTTAAGGTTATGTTACTTATGATAGAACCCTAAAATGGGGGTGTCTAGGTGGCTCAGTCGGTTAAGTGTCTGCCTTCGGCTCAGGTCATGATCCCAGGGTCCTGGGATCAAGACCCCCCATTGGACCCCTGCTCATTAGGGAGTCTGCTTCTCCCTCTTTCTCTGCTTCTGTGTACGTGCATGCTCTCTCAAGTAAATAAAATCTTAAAAAAAAAACAAAAAACCAACCCTGTAGTAAACAACATTTTTGGACTTTTTCTGTGTGTCGAGGACTGGGCTCTTACACAGCACATGACAGCAGGTGTATGGCACGTGCATCACCTCATTTATTCCCGCATCACCCAGGAGGCAGTTAGTAGGAGAAGGCCACCCCGTCTTAGCCTGGGAGTTCTTGGTGGAAAGGCTGATCTCCATACCTAAAGATTTGGAGATGTCAGGTATGAATCCACAATAATAATCAAAATAAAAATCGTTGACTGAACAAAGAGTCCTGCCTAGATGATCTTTTGTTTGCCTTAGAGGGTCTGACCAATTTCTGCAATTAAAGTGAAATCGACAAATTAAAAATTTCTAATTTTAACTAACAGCTAAATAAGTCCTCTATTTTGATCTGCTATTAAAATGTTTTTTTCTCCCCAAAAGTGAAATTCTAGAGAATCTAAGAACAAGTTAATCTTTATTGTTGGTCAGCGTCATTAGTGAGGACATAGAAACTGGATCACTTTCGTTCCCACACTAGATGTTCAGAGTGTAGACCAGTACAGTTCTCTGGGAGCCCGCCTATATCAAAAGCCTTCAGGTGTGTGTGTACCCTTACATTTCTACTCCTGGGCTTTTCATGGAACGACAAAACTGAGGATGGGTTCAAATGTTTAGTAAAAAATGTTTATTGTCCACTGTTTATGACTGTAGATACCCAACCATTAGTAGATTGGTTAAATATACATATTTAATGTTAAAATATGTCATTAGAATGGTATATATTGTTAACCAAAAAAATTTACACAGCTTTAAAATCAGTATGTGCAATGTGAGCCCATCTTAGGGTAACCACAGGAACTGGCAAATATTTACATGTAGATGTGGGTTTAAAGTAGTATATCTGGAGTTTAAAATAGTTCTTTTTTGTCTGGGTGAATGATACTAGCTGTGGTTGTTTTTCATATCTGCATTAAATTTTTTTCTGTAATCTGCATTGTTTTTTTGATAAAAAGAAATTAGCAAAAGCAAATAATACAAACCGCCTGAAATAGAAACCCCAGCTCAATCCAAGGCCTAGGAATTGCTTCCAAATGTGAATTTGTGAGTTTGTGTAATTGTTTTGGATGTGTGTAATTCTTATCCTGAGGTAATCCAGTTGGGTTAGCTTGCCTTTCTTCACAATGACAATTGAGGAGGTCTTTGAATTCTTTGAAACAAGATTTAGAAAAATTTCACTCTGA
>ML104927.1:343587-452144 GCA_003697995.1 Taxidea taxus jeffersonii | reverse complement strand
AATACTATTCAGCCATCAAAAGAAATGAAATCTTACCATTTGCGATGACATGGATGGAACTAGAGTGTATTATGCTTAGCGAAATAAGTCAACTGGAGAAAGACAACTATCACATGATCTCCCTGATATGAGGAAGTGGAGATGCAATGGGGGTGGGGGTTAAGGTGGTAGGAAAAGGAAAAATGAAACAAGATGGGATTGGGAAGGAGACAAACCAAAAGAGACTCTAAATGTCATGAAACAAACTGAGGGGGGTGGTCGGGAGAGGGTTTGGGAGAGGGTGGTGGGGTTACATTATATGTTTAAATAAAAAAGCTTAAAAAAAAAAAAAAACTCTTGTTAAGCAACTCGGGTCAAACTGGAAATCAATCCAAAATTGCAAGATTTCTGAAGCACGGTAATAATGAAAATCCTGAATATTTAATATCTGTGAGTTCCAATTAAAGTGGTGACCATATAGATATGGAAGCTTTAAATTTATATACAAAAATGTAGCAAACTAAAGATGATTAAACTAAATTTTCAATATGAAAATGTATAAAGTATACAACAAAATGAACTGAAAGGAAGCAGAAGGAAAAATAGCAAAGATAAAATGAAAAATTAATCAGCAGAAAATAGTGGAACTAATTAATTTTATTTTGGAATTAATTGATTTTAAATGATTTTTCAATAAAAGATATATAGTCAAATAAGATAATTGCTAACCTAATGAACAGAAAAGGAAACTATTCAAAAAATGCCAAGCTAAACATGACAAGGGGGAATTAGCTATTGAGACATGAGATATTTTAAAAACCTATGAGACAAATTTGTATAACTTTCTATATATGTATTTTTTAAATAAGCTATGTTAATTGAATGATTTCCTAGAAAAATATGATTTACGAAAACTGACCTCACAGAAGCCTTATTTTAGACCAAATGATTAAACATAGCATTATTAATTAATGGGCCAACCTAACTTTGTGTGTTTTTTAAAGACTTCATATATTTATTTATTTATTTAAGAGAGAACATACAAGTGGGGAGAGGAACAAAGGGAGAGGGATAAGTAGACTCTGTGCTGAGCATGGAGCCTGATGTAGGGTTTGATCTCATGAAATCATGACCTGAGCTGAAATCAAGAGTCAGATGCTTAACTGACTGAGCCTCTCAAATGTCCCCATACTTGTTTGTTTATTTATTTATTCATTTATTTTTATTATTATTTTTTATTTATTTTTGATTTAATTTTATTTCTTCAGTATTCCAAGATTAATTGTTTATGCACCACACCCTGTGCTCCATGCAATATGTGCCCTTCTCAGTACCCACCATTAGGCTCACACATCCCCCTATCCATTTCCCCTCCCTGTTTTTGTTTTTGTTTTTTTAATATTTTATTTATTTATTTCACAGAAAGAGAGATCACAAGCAAGCAGAGAGGCAGGCGGGGGGCGGGGGGAAGCAGGTTCTCTGCTGAGCAGAGACCCTGATGCAGGGCTCAATCCCAGGACCCTGAGACCATGACCTGAGCTGAAGGCAAAGGCTTAACCCACTGAGCCACACAGGCGCCCCGACCCTCCCTGTTTTGTTTTGTTTTTTTAAGTAATGTATACAAAGGTCAAAACATTACCTATGAAGTATTCTTGCCATAGATGAACCTGAATTTTATCAAGCCTCTAAAATTAACTCTCAGTTTTTAGAGAATATAACTCTCAGTTTATAGAGAATAATATAAAGATCCTTTAGAGAATTCTCTATAGAGAATATAGAATATACCTAAGTCAAAAGAAAATATGAAGATCCATCTGAAAATGTATGGTATATATGTCATTTTATAATGTTCTTGGCTTAGTGTTTTGAGAAAAGAAAATACTAGTTAGAAAAATGGGAATGACTAATTAAGTACATCATGGACTCTTTCGATTCCTTATATGACACCTCTTTGGTGTGAAAGGACTCTAAGTCTTACTTATTACAAACTTGGGTTTCACTATCTAAGAATATCTAATATCTCTTGAATGTGTTTGAATTTTCCCCTTACCGACCACAATTATAAAATGACTTTAACAAACTATATTCTTCTTTTCTTTTACTTTGTATATTAATTTATATTAATTCTCCATTTACAAAATGAAGGGAAGTCGGATGATTTAGCATAAGCAGCAAGTCTTTGTTAGCCAAGAATTGTTTACAGAGATTCTTTCTCCAGGTCAGCAAACTATAGCTTATGGATTAAAGCTGGCAAGCTATGTTTTTCTTGCTGTTGTTTGTATGGCTTCAGAGATAAGAATGGTTAATACATTTTTTAAATGACTATGCAAAAATCAAAAGTAGAATAATATTTTGTGACACATGAACATTGTGTGAAACTCACATGCATTGTCTGTACCTGAAATTAAGTAGTTGTGTAAAAATGACATAGCTAAAAACATTTACTATATAATCTGTTAAAGAAATTTTGCTGACCCCAGCTCTAGAACAGTGTGAAGTCCTGCCTGAGCATCAGATTGTCAACAACCACTTGCTATGTATCACAGCCCTTTGCATTCTCTCTTTCTGATATCATGGTCCTACCCATGTCTTGGTGTTATGACTTATTTCACTAAGAAAGAGTATGGTGCAGAGTGAAGGCTTTTCTACTTTTAATATATTTAAAGTAAAAATAGTGCAAATGTAATAATATAAAGGTCCTAATGTAGGAAAATTCAGTGATGCCATTTAACCATATATTTAAGCCAGATGAAATAATCACTTCAGAAGACTATCAGTATTTATCAAACTTACACCAATTTTAAAAAATGCACACACACACACACACACACACACACACACCACACACATATCTACTAAAATCAGCACTGCTCTGGGGTGTATGATCAAGATTAATAAATACATATTTCAGGGCACCTGGGTGGCTCAGTCCATTAGGCCACTGCCTTCAGCTCAGGTCATGATCCCAGGGTCCTGGGATGGAGCCCGACATCAGGCTCTGCTCATCAGGGAGCCTGCAACTCCCCCCGTCTCTCTCTCTCTGCTGCCTGCCTCTCTGCCTACTTGTGATCTCTGTCTGTCAAATAAATAAATAAAATCTTTTTAAAAATAAATAAATACGTACATACATATATACATACATATTTCTACCAAGGGGCATACACAAGAAAGCTCACAGAATCTTTATTCATAGAGGCCAAATATTAGAATAATTCATCAACAATAAAATATATAGGGAAATTGTTTTATTTTATTTTTTTTTAAAGGTGAGCAATTTTTATTTGTCAGAGAGAGAGAGCAAGCACAGGCAGACAGAGTGGTAGGCAGAGGCAGAGGGAGAAGCAGGCTCCCTGCCAAGCAAGGAGCCCGATGTGGGACTCGATCCCAGGACGCTGGGATCATGACCTGAGCCAAAGGCAGCCGCTTAACCAACTGAGCCACCCAGGCGTCCCGGGAAATTGTTTTGTATTAATAAAATGCAATACTACATGTGAAGGGAAATTGTTTTATAGTAATACAATGTAATACTACATGTGAATAATATGGAATAAAGGAACTTCACATAATAAGATGGTAAAGAATTTAGGCAAAATATATCAGTATGATACTATTTATATAAAGTTTATAACAAAAAAAAAGTTTAGAACAGACAAAACTATAGTGCTAGGTGGTAGAAGTCCACCTAATAATTACCCATAGGCAGTATGAGTAGGATGGGTGTTGGAAATGTTATGTGTTGATATAATTAGTGCTTTCCCAGACACATAACCTATTTCTATCACTAGTTCTACCTCTATTCCTAGATCTCTATTATATACATATTCACAAACATACATAGTTAATAAATGTTCATAGGGATACATACTTAACATTTGTGTATTTTACTGGTTGTATGTGGTCCCGCAGTTTAAAAATGAAGAAAATTCCAGTGGCACAGTGAAACTGAGAAATCTTTGGTAGTCCAAAGTTGCTTAAAATGATTATTTGGATTAAAAAAAAAAAACCCTAAGCCAAACAAGCAAAACATCCTTAAATATTTGGTTTTCATCTTCTGAAAAAGCATGTTCAATATTGATTCATTTTGTTTCATATCCTTTTACAGATGAAATACTGTGCAAAGAGAGTAACTATAGTCATCTGGCAAATATGAGAATGTATAGTATAAAAAATGAACTTAGATTGCATAGTGCTCCCCTGAGGAAAGGGTGTAAAAGATGAGTTGTTGAATATATGAATGAATTATATATAGTCTTTTCATCTTCCTAATGTATGCAGTGATATTGACATTGAGACCAGAATATAAGCATAAACATATTTAGGAGAAGAGTTTCAAGTACCATTTGAAGAACCATATCAAGCTCCTTTTTTCACTTCTATTTAATTTCAGTGTTTTCTTTTTTCTTTCTTTCTTTTTTTTTTTTTTTATTTGTCAGAGAGAGAGAGAGAGAGAGAGAGCGAGCACAGGCAGACAGAGTGGTATGCAGAGGCAGAGGGAGAAGCAGGCTCCCTGCCGAGCAAGGAGCCCGATGTGGGACTTGATCCCAGGACGCTGGGATCATGACCTGAGCTGAAGGCAGCCGCTTAACCAACTGAGCCACCCAGGCGTCCCAATTTCAGTGTTTTCAAACATGAAACTTACCAGTATTATTGCTAATAAGTATAATTCTTAAAATCAGGTTGGTGGTAAAAGTACAGCTCATGCCATTGTACTAAAAACACATTTCTGAAAGAATGCTTTTCTGTTCTATGTGCTGTCCTTCTGTTTCAAGTTATCACTTTACTCTGAACTCCTGTGTTCAAACAAATTCAGGCACTTTCTTGGATACCACTTTAGTGACATTTACTGACAATTGACCTGTAATGTTTTCCTTTGGGAGAAGATAACATAAAATCTCTGCTTGGTTTTCTGGAACTCCTTATGTTCTAATTTAATTTAATGGATTGACTTAGAGTAGCCAAATATTATATATATATGTATATATATGTATATATACATATATATATAAATAAATATATATGCATATACATATATATATATCACATAGTTTAGGAATACTTCCTATCCAAACCCACAATGAAGTTTTGATGGTCTCTTTATATTAAAGACAAGGAAATCATTATTAATCAACAAAATTAACTCTAAGAAACCTGCACAGGATATAATCATTCCTTTTAAATTGCCCTTTTGAATTAAGAATAAAACAATAAAAATAGAAGTGTATCAGGAACAATTGTTAACTTGACAGGCTTAAAGTAATTTAAGGGCAAGAACAAGTCTTATTATCAAAACAGATACTTTGCATAAAATACCATCCAGAAAACATCTTAGGGGATATTATTTTAAATTTATTTTAGTATTTTATTTTTTTGCACTTTGCTTTACAAAGAAAACCCTTTCCTTTTTAGTAGTTTGCAAGCAAAAATGCTGTAGCAATTCTATCCATTTTTTTTTTTCTTTTTTAAAAATCTAGTTTTCCTGCTAGAGGCAGAGCTGTTTCTGGAGGAAGGCATTAAATCATGCTGCTAGCTCACCTCCATTATTTTATATACTTCAAGGTGGAACTGAAAATACTTTCAAATAGAAATTTATATGGCAGCATTAAATAACTTCAAACTCAATGTGCTTCTTCAAGGATTAACTAAGTGTTCATATGCAGTTTGTACTTAATAGTCAAGCAGAAGCTCATTGAAAATATTGAAAAAGTAGAAAAAGACTTAAGACTTTCTACAGTGTTTAATACTTGCAAGTTCTCATAATGACAAAACAGTTCTAATAACCAGTGCCTTTTATGGCCCATTTTTTTTTCTGGGAGTTGGGTTGATCAAAATTATTTTGGTAGCTAAAGCTAAACAACAGAAAGATATCAATAATAGACTATGTAGTTAAACGAAAAGCAAGACAAAAGGCCCTATGTGAGTACATAAAATGCAGTATTACCTTACATTAAAATCTACTGCAGCAGACCAGTAGCATATGAACAAAATTAAAATTAACAGGCTGGTGTTCCAGGCTGGGAAATATTCATTTAGTTCCTACTAATGATCCCCTAATGGACAGCTTCAGTGTATAATGGAGCATATTTTCATATGAACTGATTTTTCTTGCCTGGATCAGATTTTATAAGAAATGAAAATGCTTAAAAGAGAATTTTACAGGAAAAAGTAACTCTGTGTGGAGACTTTCTGAAAGATAACATTATAAACTAACAATCCCTTTCAGAATTATCTGAATATTCACTCAATTGTCATTTGAAAAATGGAATAATCTCCTGGCTGCATTTTTAAATGTTCAGGGCTAAAAGGTTATGAAATGATGCTGGTACTTGGTTAATTCTATAATCCTGTTGTCAGGGCAGAAGTCAGTAGTGCAAGTGCAAGTTCTGAAAGTAAATGCTCTTTCTAGAGGGGTGTATGAGAGTAATTTAGAGTACCTCATGATGGCACATGCAATTTTAAAGCTAAGTTGTTTGTACTGACAGGATAGAACATCCTAATGGAGGCCCTGAGGGAAAGACTTTGACATTGTGCCTAAATAGCAATAAAGGTTATCTATAATGTAATTTACTTTAAAGGCCATTTTGAGTATCTGGAATTACTATTCCAGCTATAGTTCCATTTGATGACTTTAACATTGCTAAAGTGCTAGTCTTTCTGAGAACACAGTACAATGAAGCCAAACTGGAAAATTGGATTTATTGGCACTTACCTGAAACTTACTAATATCTATTTTTGGCTTATATTCACAGATCAGACATTTCATGGTGCTTCTGTAATCAGTAAGATTAAGATTAATTCAGTAAGATTCATTCATTCATTCATTTATTCAGTAAGATTAAGATTAACATGGTAAATGAAATGTTTGTTGACCAACACCATGGGTATTTCCTGAGAGTTGATGAATCTCTGATTATGACTATTTGCATCCTATTGGTTAGACTTTTTTTTTTAAAGATTTTATTTATGTCAGAGAGAGAGCGGGAGCAAACACAGGCAGACAGAGTGGCAGGCAGAGGCAGAGGGAGAAGCAGGTTCCCTGCTGAGCAAGGAGCCCGATGTGGGACTCGATCCCAGGATGCTGGGATCATGACCTGAGCCGGAGGCAGCCGCTTAACCAACTGAGCCACCCAGGCGTCCCTGGTTAGACTTTTTAATTGAACACAGAGCAATGTTGCCATAGCATGTCACATATGGCTCAGTGTGTTTTATATATACATTTATAAATAGGTAAAATAACATGTAAATGTATAGTAGCCATTTTTAAAAGATTTATTTATTTATTTATTTGGAGAGAGAGAGAGAGAGAGTGTGTGTGTAAGTGAATGGAGGGGTAGAGGGAGAGCGGGAGAAAGAGAATCCCAAGAGACTCTGTGCAGAGCCTAGAGCCTGATGGGGGGCTCAAACTCACAAGTCTAAGGTCACACTCTGAGATCACTACCTGAGCCAAAACCAAGAGTCAGTCACTTAATTTAACTGTGCCACCCAGGTACCACATGTGTGGTAGCCATCTTATTTTGAACTTCTAAGATCTTAATAAGATCTTTAAGATAAAAAGTATGAAGTTTCCATTATTCAGAATTTGTAATGATTTTACTCAGACTATGCTGTTCCCAAAATGATAACTAATAAAATGAAACATGCAGAAAGATGTAATATTCTTGAGTAATGCATGAAAAATAATAGATTATTTTCCAGAATAGCACAAGCTTTGACTGCATATAAGCCCTAAATATTACAAGTGATTTTTTTTGTTCATTATTTGAAAACCAAATGAATCTCTATTATTTAACACTTGACTAATGATGACTATTTGCTATAGGTTCTTCACAGGAAGAAAATGAACTTTTCCTTAAACAAATTAATTTGGATTGCTCTTAGAATTACTAAGATTTCATTTTATATAAGGCACTATAATTGTCTGGAATCAAACCCTATGCTTTTATGTAATTTAAAGAATTAATGCTTAGTATTCTTCACTTGACTATAAAGTTTTTTAAAAAATATACCAGTGGAATGTAAAGCATCGCTTACTTGTCATCAGGAAAGTACCTATACTTTTATCCATATATGATGGGTATGTCTTAAAAAAATAAAAGTAGACTTTAGTGCATATATTGAATATTCTGTTAGAATCACATTCTATAAGCTCTATCTCCCAGTTGTATTATTCTATCTATATATTGTTTTAAAAATACAGATTTTTTAGAATATGTAATAGTAGGAAAAGATGCTTTCCTATACTTTTCCCCCCTTCTATTGTTTTCCCTCTCATGAATTTACTCCTTTGCTGCATCTGTGTGATCATGTGAACCAATTATATTCAATCTTAGGGGAAAGGTAGAATTGCCTGAGGAGTTTTTTAAATATACAAATACCTGGTCCAGCCAGGTATTTTGATTAAACTGAGAGGAGACCTGGCCCAGGTTTTGGAATTAAATTTTTTTTAAAAGAGAAGACCAAACTAAAACCAAACTCCCAAGTGTGACTTTAATATAGCCAGGTTTGAAAATCACTAATACATAGGTCAATCATAATGAGTATTCTGCTATTTATCATTCTAAATGAACTCATATTAAGTCTGCCTTTTATATAGCAAATATTTTTGATCCCATCTTTATTAAATAAAAAAGAAAAAAGTTAAAAATGAAATGTTTACAAAAGTCAAGACATGGAAACAACCCAAATGTCCATGAATGGATGAGTGAATTAAAAAAAAAAAAAAGTGGTAAACATTGTTCAGCCATAAAAAAGAGGGCGTAGGTTTTGTTTTTCTGAGTATAGTTGACACCCAGTGTGACTCTAGTTTCAGGTGTACAGTATAGTGAATCGACTCCATACATTATACTATGCTCACCACAAGTGTAGCTACCATCTGTCACCATACCACGTTATAATACCCTAGACTATATTCCCTATGCTGTATCTTTTATTTAAAAGTAGGAATTTTTGCCACTTGTGAAACATGGGTGAAACTTCAGGGCAATACACTAAATAAAACAAGTCAAACATATATGATCTCACTTATATGTGGAATGTAAGATGAACTCATAGGAACAGAAAATAGATTGGTAATTATGGAGTGGGGGTGGGTGAAGGTGGACAAAGGGTAGAAATTTCCAGTTATAAGATGAGTAAGTTCTATGGCTCTGATGTACATCATTGTGACCATAGTTACCAATACTGTATTGTACATATGAAAGTTTCTATGAAAGTAGGTCTTAAGTGTTCTCACCAAGAAAAAAAAAAAAAGGTAACTCTGAGGTGATAAATATTTCAACTAAGTATATCACGATAATTATTTCACAATATATAGAGTATCCAGTCATCATGTGATATACCATGAACTTATACAATGTTATATTTCAATTATATATCAATAATCTGGAAAATAAGTAAATTAAGTAAGTTTTTTAAAAATTAAAGAATTTTTAAGAATTACTGATAGAATGATGCCTTGATAGGTTGTAAACGTTTGGGTTACCTGCTTTTTTTTCCAGCTTGGATACCAGAATCTTGACTTCTAGAGTGGTGATTTTATTTTTAAACTTGAGGGCTTTATTTTTTTAACTTGGGGTCTACTAAATATGAAAAGTGCTTTTAAAGAATGTCCATGCTCAGAAATTTTAACCATATTGGACAGTTAAACATGCAAGAACACTGAATTTTATGTAATAGTTTTAAATTCCTTATCCTTGAAGAACTAGTGAATTTTATATCTCTTATTATTACTATAGTAATAATAGGAATTCACAGATATAGAACGTTCACCATGTATCAAAATCTGTTTTTAATCCAGTCAGTAAGTTAGCTCTTTTATTATGCAGGGTAGCCCTATGATTTGTGTAATATTATTATTCCCTTCTCTCAGAGGAGGAAAATTAAATATAGAGAGTCTGCATGAGTTTCTTGCATGAGTTTACACAGTTGATAACATGGTTGAGCTGGGATTAGAAATCCACAGTCTGGATTCAGGTCCTTGGTTTTTATTTTTCCTTGTTATGCCTTAATGTTGAATATTTTTTCCAAATGTATGTGGTCTCTCTAATAATCCTGTGTTATAGACAAGGAGGCAGATTCAGGGATAATAAGTAATTTTCCTAAATTGAGCAGCTAATAAGGGGCAAAGTTGGGACAATGTACAGGTGACTCCAAACTCCATCATACTTTCTACCACGGTGTATGGTGTGTATTTCTGCATAAGTGCAGATTAAGAATTTAGTCATGTTAAATATATTTTCTAAATATAACAATTTCTTGATGATAAAATTATTTCTGATATGATTCTTTGATTAAAGATATACAAAAACTGTTTTTCTCCTGTATTGTGATTATTTGACAAATGTATTGAAAACTAGTTTCAATGACTTAAAAATTGGCAAAAATCAAAGTTATTGATTATTAATTGATAAATTTTCAAAAGCAAAACTGAAGTCAAATGTTCTAATATCCAGTACTGCTGAAGTCACTCCTTCATTGTATTTTCTTAATTTTGGCAAAATTGTAATAGAAATCACAAAGCAAATGTTTTTCTAGATTCAATTTATCGTAAGTGGAATTTTCTTAATTGCCAATTTTCATAATATCGTAATATTGTAAGTGGAATTTTCTTAATTGCTTAATTTTCTTAATTGCCAATTTGATAATACATGTAAAATTGGGAATGTATGTTTGCTTTGATTTTGTGTCACTTTGTTTTCAAATATAAAACTTCTTTACTTGTGGAATTAATTAATCTTAGGGTAACAACTTATGTATGTTAAATAATAAATGCCCTCTTATAATGTACTTTCTGAAAAAGGAGTTTAAACTTACATGAATTCCACACTGCTTTTTTTTTCTTTATTAACATATAATGTACTATTTGCCCCAGAGGGAGAGGTCTGTGAATCATCAGGCTTACACATTTCACAGCACTCACCATAGCATATACTCTCCTCAATGTCCATAGCCCATACACCCTTCCTTCCGCCCCACCCCCCAGCAACCCTCAGTTTGTTTCGTGAGATTAAGAGTCCCTAACAGTTTGTCTCCCTCATGATCCCATGTTGTTTCATATTTCCTTCCCTAACCCCACAACCCCCCACCGCCTCTCAAATTTCTCATATCAGAGAGGTCATATGATAATTGTCTTTTGCTGATTGGCTTATTTCGCTTAGCACTATACCCTCTAGTTCCACCCACATCATTGCAAATGGCAAGATTTCAGGGGTTTTGATGGCTGCATGATATTTCATTGTATATAAATACCACATCTTTATCCATTCATCTGTTGGTGGACATCTAGGTTCTTTCCATAGTTTGGCTATTGTGGACATTGCTGCTATAAACATTTGGGTTTATGTGCCCCTTTGGATCACTACATTTGTATCTGTGGGGTAAACCCCCTAGTAGTGCAATTGTTGGATCTTAGGGTAGCTCTATTGTCAATTTTTTGAGGAACTTCCATGCTGTTTTCCAGAATGGCTGCATCAGCTTGCATTCCCACCAATAGTGTAGGAGGGTTCCCCTTTCTCTGCATCCTCACCAATATCCTTCATTGCCTGAGTTGTTAATTTTAGCCATTCTGACTGGTGTGAGGTGGTATCTCACTAGTTTTGATTTGTATTTCCCTGATGCCAAATGATGCTGAGCACTATCTCATGTGTCTGTTGGCCATTTGAATGTATTCCTTGCAGAAATGTGTGTTCATGTCTTCCACCCATTTCTTGATTGGATTATTTATTCTTTGGGTGTTGAGTTTGATAAGTTCTTTATAGATTTTGGATACTAGCCCTTTATCTGATATGTCTTTTGTGAATATCTTCTCCCATTCTGTCAGTTGTCTTCTGTTTTTTGTTGACTATTTCCTTTACTGTGCAATAACTTTTTATCTTGATGAAGTCCCAAAAGTCATTTTTGCCCTTGCTTCCCTTGTTTTTGGTGATGTTTCTAGGAAGAAGTTGCTGTAGCTGAGGTCGAAGAGGTTGCTGCCTGTGATTTTCTCAAAGGTTTTGATGGATTCCTGTCTCACATTGAGATCTTTCATCCATTTTGAGTCTATTTTTGGGTGGTATAAGGAAATGGTCCAGTTTCATTCTTTTGCATGTGGCTGTCCCAATTTTCCCAACACCATTTGTTGAAGAGACTGTCTTTTTTTCTTTTGGACATTCTTTCCTGCTTTGTCAAGGATTAGTTGACCACAGAGTTGAGGATCCATTTCTGGGCTCTCTCTTCTCTTCCATTGATCTATGTGTCTGTTTTTGTGCCAGTACCATACTGTCTTGATTACAGCTTTGTGATAGAGATTCAAGTCTGGAATTGTGATGCCAACTTTGAAAATCAACTTTGGTTTTCTTTTCCAACATTCCTGTGGCTATTCAGGGTCTTTTCTGATACCATATAAATCTTAGGATTATTTGTTCCATTTCTTTGGAAAAAGTTGGAGGTATTTTGATAGGGATTGTGTTAAATGTGTAGATTGCTTTAGGTAGCATAGACATTTTCACAATATTTGTTCTTCCAATCCTCAAGCATGGAACATTTTTCTATTTCTTTGTGTCTTCCTCAATTTCTTTCATGTGTACTTTATAGTTTTCTGAGTACAGGTTCTTTTCTTCTTTGGTTAGGTTTATTCCTAGGTATCTTATGGTTTTGGGTGTGATTATAAATGAGATTGACTCCTTAATTTCTCTTTCTGTTTTGCTATAGGTGTTTAGAAATGCAACTGATTTCTGTGTATTGATTTTATATTCTGACACTTTACTGAATTCCGGTATGAGTTCTAGTAGTTTTGCAGTGGAGTCTTTTGGGTTTTCCACATAAAGTCTCATATCCTCTGCTGAGAGTGAGAGTTTGACTTCTTCTTAGCTGATTCGGAGGCCTTTTATTTCTTTTTGTTTTCTGATTTCTGAGGCTAGGACTTCTAGTACTGTGTTGAATAGCAGTGGTGATACTGGATGACCCTGCTGAGTTCCTGACCTTAGGAGAAAAGCTTTTAGTTTTTCCCCTTTGAGAAGATATTCACTATGGGTTTTTCATAGATGGTTTTGATGATATTGAGGTATGCACCCTCTATCCCTACACTGTGAAGAGTTTTTACCAAGAAAGGATGCTGTACATTGTCAAATGCTTTTTCTGCATCTATTGAGAGTATCATATGGTTCTTGTTCTTTCTTTTATTAATATATTGTATCACATTGAGAGATCTGTGGATGTTAACCAACCTTGCAACCTTAATCCCACTTGGTCCTGTTGAATAATTCTTTTAATGTACTGCTGGATCCTATTGGCTAGTATTTTGGTGAGACTTTTTGCATCTGTGTTCATCAAGGATATTGGGATCAAGGTAATGCTGGCCTCATAAAATGAGTTTGGAAGTTTTCCTTCCATTTCTGTTTTTTGAAACAGTTTCAGGAGAATAGGTATTAATTCTTCTTTAAATGCTTGGTAGAAATCCCCTGGGAAGCTGTCTGGCCCTTGACTCTTGTTTGTTGGGAGATTTTTTTTTTTAAGATTTTATTTTTATTTATTTGAGAGACAGAGATCACAAGTAGGCAGAGAGGCAGGCAGAGAGAGAGGGGGAAGCAGGCTCCCTGCTGAGCAGAGAGCCCGATGCGGGGCTCGATCGCAGGACCCTGGGATCATGACCCAAGCCTAAGGCAGAGGCTTTAACCCACTGAGCCACCCAGGTACCCTGTTGGGAGATTTTTGATGGTTATGTCAATCTCCTAATTGGTTATGGGTCTGTTTAGGCTTTCTATTTTTTCCTGGTTCAGTTTTGGTCATTTATACATCACTAGGAATACATCTGTTTCTTCCAGATTGTCAAATTTGCTAGTGTATAGTTTTCATAATATGTTCTTGTAATTGTTTGTATGTGTTTGGTGTTGATTGTGATCTCTCCTCTTTCATTCATGATTTTATTAATGTGTGTCCTTTCTCTGTTGTTTTTTTTTTAATATTTTATTTATTTATTTGTCAGATAGAGAGAGAGTGCAGGAGTGAGCACAGGCAGACAGTGTGGCAGGCAGAGGCAGGGGGAGAAGCAGGCTCCCCACTGAGCAAGGAGCCCGATGTGGGACTTGATCCCAGGATGCTGGGATCATGACCTGAGCCGAAGGCAGCCACTTAACCAACTGAGCCACCCAGGCGTCCCTTCTCTGTTCTTTTTGATAAGCCTGGCTAGGGGTTTATTAATCTTACTAATTCTTTTTGTTTAAATATTTTATTTATTTATTTGACACAGAGAGATCACAAGTAAGCAGAGAGACAGGCAGAGAGAGAGAGAGGAGGAAGCAAGCTCCCTGTCAAGCAGAGAGCCCAATGCGAGACTCAATCCCAGGACCCTGAGATTATAACCTGAGCTGAAGGCAGAGGCTTAACCCACTGAGTCACCCAGGCGCCCCAATCTTACTAATTCTTTTAAGGAAACAGCTTCTACTATTGTTGATTTGTTCTCTGCTCTTTTGGTTTCTATTTCATTGATTTCTTCTTTGATCTTTATTATTTCTCTTCTCCTGCGGGGCTTAGGCTTTCTTTGCTGTTCTTTCTCCAGCTCCTTTAGGTATAGGGTTAGGCTGTGTACTTGAGACCTTTCTTGTTGTTTCTTGAGAAAGGCTTATATTGCTATATACTTTCTTCTCAGGACCACCTTTGCGCTGCCCCAAGGATTTTGAATGGTTGTGTTTTCATTTTCATTTGTTTCCATGAAATTTTTAAATTCTTCTTTAATTTCCTGGCTGACCCACTCATTCTTTAGTAGGATGCTTTTTAACCTCCATGTATTTGATTTCTTTCCAACTTTCTTCTTGTGTTTGAATTCTAGTTTCAAAGCTTTGTGGTCTGAAAATATACAGGGAATGATTCCAGTCCTTTGGTACTGGTTGAGACCTGATTTGTGACCCAGGATGTGATCTATTCTGGAGAATGTTCCATGTGCATTAGAGAAGAATGTGTATTCTATTGTTTTGAGATCACACAAATATTTCTTTGATGTCCATTTGGCCCAATGTATCATTTAAAGCCTTTATTTCCTTGTTGATCTTTCACTTGGATGATCTGTCCATTTCAGTGAGGGGAGTGTTAAAATCCTCTACTAGTATTGTATTATTGTGGATTTGTTTCTTTGATTTTGTTATTAATTGGTTTATGTAGTTGGCTGCTCCCATGTTAGGGGCATAGATATTTAAAATTGTTATATCTTCTTGTTGGACATACCCTTTGAGTATGTACATAGTACTATATAGTGTCCTTCCTCATCTCTTATTATAGTCTTTGGCTTATAGTATAACTTATCTGATATAAGAATTACCACCCTAGCTTTCTTTGGATATCCATTAGCATGGTAAATTGTTTTCCACCCCCTCACTTTAAATCTGGAGGTGTCTTTGGGTCTAAAATGAGTTTCTTGTAGACAGGATATTGATGGGTCTTCTTCTTCTTCTTCATCTTCGTCTTCATCTTCATCTTCTTCTTCGTCTTCTTCTTCGTCTTCTTCTTCTTCTCCTTCTCCGTCTCCATCTCCTTCTTCATCTTCATCTGTTATGATACCCTGTGTCTTTTGGTTGGGGCATTTAGCCCTTTTACATGCAGGGTAAGTATTGAAAGATATGATTTTAGTGCCATTTTATGCCTGTAAGATGACTGTTACTGTATATTGTCTTTGTTCCTTTCTTGTCTATTATTTTTAGGCTCTCTCTTTGCTTAGAAGACCCCTTTCAATATTTCCTGTAGGGCTGGTTTGGTTTTTGCAAATTCTTTTAGTTTTTATTTATCTTGGAAGCTTTTATGTCTCCTTCTATTTTCAATGAAAGCCTAGCTGGATATAGTATTCTTGGCTGCTTATTTTTCTCATTTAGTGCTCTGAACATATCATTTCAGTTCTTTCTGGCCTGTTAGGTCTCTGTGGATAGGTCTACTGCCAATCTAATATTTCTACCATTGTATATTACAGCCCTCTTTTCCCAAGCTGCTTTCAGGATTTTCTCTTTGTCACTGAGACTTGTAACTTTTACTATTAGATGATGGAGTTTAACCTATTTTTATTAATTTTGAGGGGGCTTTTCTGTGCCTCCTGGATTTTGATGCTTGTTCCCTTCACCACATTAGGGAAATTCTCTGCTATAATTTGCTCCAATATACCTTCTGCCCCTGTCTCTCTTCTTCTTCTGGGATTCTAATTATTTAATATTGTTTTGTCTTATAGTATCACTTATCTCTCATATTCTTCCCTTGTGGTCCAGTAATTGTGTCTCTCTTTTGCTCAGCTTCCTATTCTCCATCATTTGGTCTTCTATATTACTAATTCTTTCCTCTGCCTCATTTATCCTAGCAGTAAGAGCTCCATTTTTTATTGCACCTAGTTAATAGCTTTTTGATTTCAACTTGGTTAGATTTTAGTTCTTTTATTTCTCCAGAAAGTGATTCTCTAGGATCTTCCATGCTTTAATTCAAGCCCAGCTAACACCTTGATAATTGTCATTCTGAGCTCTAGGTCTGACATATTACTAATGTCCGTATTGATTTGGTCCCTAGCCATCGGTACTGCCTGATGTTCTTTGTGTGTGTGTGTGTGTGGTGAGTTTTTCCACCTTGCCATTTTATCCAAATAAGAATATATGAATGAGAGAACAGAATCCTAAAAGGGTAGCAATGTCCCCAGAAAAGTATACACTAACTAAATCAGAAGAGACCCAATACCAGGGGGAGAATAAGGGAGGAAAATTATATATATATATATATATATATATATATATATATATATATATATATGAATAGAACAGAGCCACCCACTTGATTTGGGGTGAATTTTGGTCTGTTATAAGAAACTACCTTCCAAAATTTTAAAGAAAGAAAAACTTATATATATACAAAAATAAGTGTAAATATGATGAAGGGTTGGGATATGACTGTAAAGATGAAAATTTAAAAAGATTCTAAAAAAGGAATTAATAAGATAAGAAGTTGGTTGAAAAAAAAAGTGGAAAGAATGTGATCACTCTGGAGACTAGAACAAAGCCATGTGCTAGATTTAGGGCATATTTTGATCTATTAGAAGACTCTGTATCCAAAAATTTTAAGATAAAAGACCTATATGCATACAAAGAATAAGGTCAAATATATTGAAGGGATAAAATATGACTATAACAATGAAAATTAAGAAAGATTTTTAAAAGATATGGATAAGATAAAATAGTTTAAAATGTTAAAATAAGAAAGAAGAAAAATTTAAAAAGAATAAGAAAAAAATAAAATTTAAGAGATTTAACTTTGAAAGACTAAAGGATCATGTGAAAAAAGCCATGATTCGTATGTGCGCTTTCCCCTAGCTCTGGAGTTCTTCAGTTCTCATTGTTCATGAACTTGGTCTTGATTGGCTGTTCTTGTTGATCTTGTGGGGAAGAGGACTGTTGCATTGATTCTCAAATGTCTTTGCCCAAGGTGGAATTGCACCACCTTTTCCAGGGGCCAGGCTAAACCATCTGCTTGGTTTTGATCTTGGTAGGTTTTGTTCTCTGATCACTTTCTGTAGTGCTTTGGAGGACAGAAATGAAAATGGTGGCGTCCCAGTTCCAGCCCCATAGGGGCCAAGAACTTAGGGCCCTGCTCCTCAATGTGCCCTCAGAGAAAAGCAGTCAATCCCTCCCATCTCCCTGATCTCCAGCCACATTCCGAGCCCAGCCTGCCTGTGACCGAATATTTATATCTCTGGTACCCCACCCCATTTGGAGTTTCCAAACCCACCATGTTCCTGCAGTGCACTCCTGTGCCGCTTCTCCTGGAGGTGGAAGGAGGGGGCTCTTTCCTGTTCTGCCACTTGTGGGGTCCCTGCTCGAAGAGCAGTGGCCCAACTCTGCCTCAGATCACAGTTTATGGTAAGCCCGAGCTAAGAGCCCACTCCTCGGCTCCACCTCTGCAGCTTCCCCTCTCCAATACCTGGGAGCTCTGTCACTCTTAGACACCCCTGGTCATTTAGTGACCCCTCAGATCCTGGAACCACACTGTCCCTGTAAGGGCTCCAACCCCTCCTCTTCCTGCCCCCACTCCCCTTAGCCTCTGGAGCAATGTTCCTCAGTGGAACAGACTTCCAAGAGTTCTGATTTTGTGCTCCTCTGCTCTGCTGCTTGCCAGGTGTGGGCCATTCCCCCTGCAGTCTCTCATCCTGTATATCACCTCGGATTCACTTTTCCACACGTCCTACCTTCTGGGAAGTGGTCAATTTTCTGTTCCTAGAATTGCTGTTCTTCTTCTCTTGTATCTCCTGTTGAGTTTGTTGGTGTTCAGAATGGGTTGATAATTATCTAGCTGAACTCCTTGGACCTGATGATATTTAGGTCTCCTACTCCTCTGCCATCTTGCTTGATTCTCCATGCTGCTTTTAAGATATTTTTGTTCACCTTATTACAGTATGCTTTACTATATACAAATATATAGCTGCTCCAAAATCATATGTGTGAAGGTAAACTCCAGTTTATCTGTATGTGCATTTCAATATACAGATAATCAGATATATCTATATCTGTATATCTGTGTCTATATCTATATTTGTAAACTATTATTTTGATATAAACTATTATAAACTATTATTCTGACTCAGTTTTTATATAGTTAATCATTATAAATGAGCTCTAACTGATATACCTTGTGTTATATAGCAGATATTGTTTTTACTTATGATTTATGTATTCACATATAACTCAACAAAATGTTGAAGCAAAAAAGGAATTGAGTTCTTTTTCCAATAAAAGCCACATGTTCTATTATATCATTCAGAATTAATTTTATCTTGTGGTCAAAATAGATTTCAGGACACATATTTTCATTTCAGTACTGTTACTTCTGTTTTAAATGTTTTATTTAGGAAGTGTGGGAATTGCAAACGGTGGTTTATTATCAGTCATAAATTATAAAATTACAGCAGGAAGCTAAGTTACTAGGGGATATTTTCAAGAATCCTTTTTGACCGTAGTAGACACAGTTTATGAGGCAGACAGAAAAGCAGTACTGGATATCCACTTTCCTGCTCACTCACCTTATGCAGTGAATCTCCCTCTGTCCCTCTCTCCCTCTCTCCAGAGATCCCTTCTTTCCTCTCTCTCTCTCTCCCTCTTTTTTCCCTCCTTCTCTCTTTTCCCTTCTTCCTCCTTCCTTTCCCACATCTTCCTTCTTTTCCTTTTATAGTCTCCTAAAAAATAGCCTTCATCTAAATATTCTCAAGCTCTAGTTTCTTTGACATTTTTATGTTTTAAGGCTTCAGTGGGTGACTCCCAACTTATGTTAAGATGGGAAATTCTAAGAATGTCATAAAATTAGTTCAATACATGAGAAAAAAGTGATCTGACCCCATGTCACAGATAGTACCTCTGTACATCTGTTTCTTATTCTGATAGGATCTGCTCCATCAGAATCTGTGTTTTTAAATTAGTGAAAGTTGTCCTTATCTTTACCCATACCTGAGCCAGATATCAAGGATCCTGCCTGATTCCAGCATTTCCTTCAGGTTCACATCACATCAAAAATTATATATTGTAGATTCTAAATTCTTAATGCTCTAGCACTTTCCACATTGTTCCCTGGGTTCAGGCTACCACATAACCCCTTCCCTAGATTATTATAGTAAACTGCAAATAAATGCCAGCTTCAAGGAGAACCCTTTGAAGCAATTTCTTAATAAGCCAAAATCAGATATTTTGTTATCAAAATTTACTTTTCCTCAGTGAAACCATTAGTATATCTCTATTGTCTTCAAGAAAAAATTATAACCTTTATAAATGGCAATATTGTGTATACCAGTGGCTCTCAGCTTGGGTTGATATTCCCCCACCCCTCATGAGATGTGTTTGGAAATGTGATGTCCTTTTTGGATGCCACAATATCTAGGAGATGGTATTGGCATTTAGTGTTCAGATATCAAGAATGTTAGCATTGCCACCAGCAGTGCATAATTGTTACAGTTCTTCCACTTGTAATTTTTTGTTATTTTTAATTGATAATGGTCATCCTAACAGGTATGAAGTGATAACTTTTGGTTTTGATTTGCATTTATCTGATGATTAGTGATGTTGAGCATCTTTTCATACACTTGTTGACCATTTGTATGTCTTCTTTGAAGATATGTTTATTCAAGTCCTTTGGCCATTTTTAAATATTTGTTTGTTTTGTTCTTGAGTTGTAGGAATTCCATATATTTTTTCTCAACAAATTTCATTATCCCGATGTAAAATCAACAATAACATTTTTTACTTAATGCATATTTCAGAATACATAGTTTTAAAAGATATATATAAAACATTCCATCCAAGAAAAATAGAATACCTGCTTTCCTCAAGTATATATAATAATCCCCTGGTTAAATCACGTAAAAAAAAAGACATAACAAATATTACAAATCTGTAAAGACTGAACTCATACCAAGTGTATTTTCCAATATTAACCTCTTATAAGATATGTGGTTTGCAGATACCTTTTCCCCATTTTGTACATTGCCTCCTTGCCCTATTGTTTCCTTTGCTGTACAGAAGCAAAGTGTGATGTAGTTCAACTTGTCTATTTTCACTTTTGTTGCATGTACTTTTGCTTGTAGTCACTAAGGAAAACCATATGGAGGTTCTTCAAAAAAATTAAAAATAGAACTACCATATGACCCAGGAATCTCACTTCTAGTTATTTATCCAAAATTGAAATCTGGATCTTGAAGAGATATCTACACTCTCATGTTTTTGTTTTTTTTTTTAAAGATTTTATTTATTTATTTGACAGACAGAGATCACAAGTAGGCAGAGAGGCAGGCAGAGAGAGAGGAGGAAGCAGGCTGTCCGCAGAGCAGAGAGCCCGATATGGGGCTCGATCCCATGACCCTGGGATCATGACCTGAGCCGAAGGCAGCGGCTTTAACCCACTGAGCCACCCAGGCGCCCCTACATTCTCATGTTTTTGCAGCATTATTCACAGTAGCCAAGAAGAAGAAACAACCTCAAATGTCCATCAGCTGTTGGATTAGTAAGGAAAATTGATAAGGAAAATGTCACATACACACACACACACACACACACACAGAAATATTCAACTTTTAAAAAGAAGGAAATCCTGTCATATGCTATGACATGGATGAACTTGGAGAACATTATGCTAATTGAAATTAACCAGTTACAGAAGGACAAATAGTGCATTATTCCACTTATGAGTTATCTAAAATATGCATGTTCATAGAAACAGAAAGTATAATGGTGGTTATCAGGGGCTGGAGGGAGGAGAAAATGGGGAGTTGGCTACTTAATGGGTATAAAGTCCAATGTGTACAAAATCAGTAAGTCCTAGAGATCTGCTATACAACATTAATCTTATAGTTAAACAATACTGCACACTTAAAAATGTACTGAGGGTAGATCTCAAGTCGTACTTTTTACCACCCGCACACAAAAAAGGCAGGTATGTTAAATATGTGGAAGAGTCACATAGTTGCAAAAGTATCCACCCTAACCACCAATAATGACAACATTGGGAAACACTGTGAGATGGCAGAAATATAAAGAAGCAAATATAATAGATGTAGATTCTTTAGAACAAGTTAATGTAATATGATGGGAGAAATCAAAGATGGATTCATTTTTTTTAATTCTGCATTTCCAATGCTGGCACAATGTCTAGGGTGATATATTTTCATCAGTATTATGCTATCTGAGTGATTTGTAGGCATTTAAAGGTGGAAAAAATATATGAAGCATAAAAAGACTATAGAATTATTTGAAAAATATTCTGTCCAAATGTAAATGCAGCTCTGTTCTTTGAGGATATGAGACAACCATGGTAAAGGTCAGTGATGAAGAGAAGATAACATATTTCAGCTTTTCAAGAACTGATGTACTGAATAGAAGAACAGTAAAATATTGGACGTCAAAGAAAAGAGAGGAAAGACAAACAGAAATGGGAACATATCTTAAAATTTTGATAAGGTCAAAGAACCCATGTGCTTCACTTTAAAAGATAACACATCAAGTGCCTCAAACAGGTTAACAATATATACAAAACTCAAAAAGGTCTGCTTTATTGAATATTAAATGCTTTGCACAGAGTAAATATCCCCCAAATTTTGTCAACTTGACTTTCATTGGTGAGCTTAAAGAGGACAATTGTATGACAGTAAAAGCTTGAGTATAATGTGAGGGATTAAAGTGAAACTGGTTCAAGAAATTTGGGGGTAGGAATAAACTAAAACAATGGGTGGCAACTAGAAGTGAGAGGGTGTAAAGTAGAATATCTTTGTTTACTAGGGTTTGTGTTTGAAGCTATAAATCTTACTTTAACAAATATTTATGGAAGAACTCCCTGTTCCAGGCCCCATGCAGGACTGTGTATCATACACACATTTGTAATGGAGAAGCACTTGTGTACACAGAAACATACCCATTAAGGGCTCCACAGAATTGTCTTTTCATTTATCTTTAAAGATTTTATTTATTCATTTGTTAGAGAGAGAGAGAGAGAGAGAGAGCACAGGCAGACAGAGGCAGAGGGAGAAGCAGGCTCCCTGCCGAGCAAGGAGCCCGATGTGAGACTCGATCCCAGGATGCTGGGATCATGACCTGAGCCGAAGGCAGCTGCTTAACCAACTGAGCCACCCAGGTGTCCCTCATTTATCTTTAAAATCCAGAAGGTATCATGTTGAAAACTATCTGCTATAGCTCTATGAATACTATAGCATTTTTGGCAATCTAATGTGCTCCCCAGAGATTTGACCTGTCTTCTAGCAATAATGTTTCTAGGATTGATAGAGAATAAAAATATGCCACCTTGTTTATGTCCTCCATTTTGTCATTTATGGGCCTCCTATAGTCCTAAAATATAAGTCAAGTAATTTTAGGTGAAGTAACTCATCTCTTAGAGGATAAGATGGAGGACTAAAACTATAAAAATGATTTTTTGATTCCCATGTCTGTACCTCCAACCCTAATCATTTCCCAGACTTGTATTGTTCTATGAGACCCTCTCTATAGAACATACATATTCAACAGTCATAAATGATACATCATTACAGTGAAAAATATAATACATATTCACTGTTTTATGCTTTTAATACCAAATGTTGTGTAAACAAAGATGGAAGAAACACAGTTGGTCCCTGCAGCTTGTAGTTGGAACACTAAAGAACCACACAATAGCAAAATTCAGATCATGAAGCCTTACTCAATTTCTCTGAACAGAAATAATTTTTTGTATGATTTATAGCTCTTCATGTTCACCTCTGTTAAATTATTTAATTATCTGACTTGCTGTTGATATATCTGTATGTCATTTGGCCCTCATAGACTGTGCACTGTTTAATGGTTACATGTACATATGCAAAACATTGATAAATTTGTTTGAAATCAAATAAAATTTATATATTTCATTGTATAAAACAAACCACATTTTATTTCTAAATCACTAAGAGGCTAATGAGTTTGGCCTCGGGAATATTCTAAACTCTAATAAAAGCAGCCTCATAAATATTGAAGGCCATAGATTTTTACTTCCGTGTTGTTTGCTATATTGCAATTTTATATTTTTTATTAGACACTAAGGGACAGAAATAACAACCTTAAAAAAAACCCTTACCTTACATTAGGCTTATCATAGTTGAATTCTGGTAGCATTAGTTTCAGTAAAATTGTCCCTAAAAACTTGAAGAAAGTTCTGTGTAAGTGGCTACATTTTTAAGGATCAGGCTTATTTATAGTGGTAAATTTAACTTATTAGGTAATGACTGTCAAACACTATATTTTTACTATTGGGGAATCTAATGATAGAAGCCTGCCACTTACAAATCATAGCCTTCCCAGTGAGAATATAGACATAGTCTTTAATAATTCAGCTCTGTCCTTCAAAGTCATCTGAGAATAAGTTTATGCTTTGGGTTGCAGATTCCACGGGTAGTGCAAGGAGGTTAAACTATTTTGTCTATTATTCTTGTGCAGAATTTCAGTTCCATTGGCATAGTCACAGGGATATGGAATCATTTTGATTATGTAGATTTAACAGTTTGTTAAAGGTAATTCTTCCTATTTTCTGTATTGACAGAAGCTCCATAAATGGAGAACAAATCAGTAGATTACAAGGAATTTCACATGATAAAGTGAGATGGAGGTCCATCCCATCCATTAACATATAAAGGAGGTAAACAGAATTGATTCTAGTAGGATTAGCCCATCACCACTTGCAATTTATACAGAAGATTGATGAGGCCAGGGTAATATCCTTTGGAGAGAATTGTTAATGTTCTAGATTCTTCTCTTCCAACAGGCAAGGAAATGATGGTTCCTCCCATCTCTTCAATTCTGTAAGGTGCCTCAAATGAAATACTTATAAAGATTGCATATGCAATCTGCATATGCACCCTGGAGTCTGAGGAATAAAGGGTTTCATGTTCAACTTAAATACGAACAGTTAAAGGGCCAGAAGCTATGGGCAGACCTACTTCTGCCTACACATAGAGGAAAATGAAGTGCTTGCAAATTGTCTTTTCACTGGGCAAAATACATTTCTCTCTGGGGGTTAGTCCCTGCAAAGGGGAGAGAGAGACAGCAGTGACTTATCTCAAAAGGTTCTCATCCAAGAGGACAAAGGCTTCCTAACGGAGTGGTGGAAACTGGAAGCCAAGAGGATATAGTAAGAATTGTAAGTGGTTAGGGCACTAGAGTGAAGGCAAAACATATTATCTGCTCCAAAGAAAATAAATACATTCAGAAATTTTTCAGCTGGGATGGTAGAGGAATCTCCAGAAGTCACCCACCAAGTGGGGCACAGCCACCAGATATCAAATACAACACTGGATCCCTTGCATCACATAGAAAAATCATACAATATACACAGTACATTGGTAAGCAGAAAATCCAGAATTCCATTGTCTTAGTCAGTGTTCAATGAGGAGAAAAGAACTACACAGTAATTGGAATAAATAATATGGAGCATTATTAAGTAGCAAGAAGGGATTAGCTATAAAAAACTATAAAGAATACAGATAAGCAACAGCCATTTTCTTTAGGACTGAGGCATAGACCCCAAGTAAGGTACACATTTGGAAGATCCCCTCCCCACAGCTGCGAACCAAGCCTCCTTGCAGAGAGTACAGCTCTGGTCCTGGAGGGTAGAGAAGTTTACTGAAGAACTACAGGCCAAAGCTGGCAAGCAGGAGTGCCCTTGAGGTAGCTTCCACACCGACTGGGAAGCTATTCCCAAGGGTTGTGCTGCTGGAATCTGTAGGCTGCCTCCCAAGCAGCTGGTACATGGTAGAGGAAGAAAGGCAAACATAAACAGAAGCACTCCACGTTCCAAGGTCCCCTCCAGCTCCAATGTCCCTCTGGCGCCATCTAGTGACAAGCTTAACTATTGTGCCAGTTGGCTCTGGAGAACTACTTGGGAAGTTCAGAAAGGCAATAAAAATGGATTTGGAGCTGAAAGGCAGTAAAGTGGTAACTGGCATGCCAACTTTATTATGGAAAATGTATAAAATCTGGAAGGATTACATATGGATGGACCTATAGATAAGTAGAGATATAAAGTATTTTGGCATATAGGAAACTGAAAAATATATTACATAATGTTATAAATGATATATTTTTTAGTACAGGCAACTAATGGGACAGTAAAAGTGATTTTTTTGACAATTTAAAAAGAAGTGAGAACCTAAGGAGAACTACCACATCAGTTAGGTTTTCTATGAAATAAAATTTAATAACATAAATGTCATTTGGAAAAAGTAGGATAGAATATTTCATGACTGGGAAAGTAAAATTATTTTCAATTGTGTCAGTAGTCTCCAAATCTAATACACTAAATTAATGAAAATTAATATAGCCAGCCCATTGTTTTCTCCACACCCACACAAAAATCTTTATCTGAAAGACTGTGTCTGAAAACTTAGAACCAGTATAATTAATTTTCTGAAAGTATCTCTCTTAAACAAATGCTGTTAAATTCTGAGAATTGCCTAGAATGTGAGGATTTTGCGTTATTTTTCTGTGCAGCCATATCCTGTTAATACAGATGTTCTCAGGTTGTGGTCCCAGGACCGGCAACCTTGGTCCTTTGAGACCTTGGAACTTTCTAGAAAGCAAGTCCTTGCCTCTATCCCAGACCTCCTGAGTGAGAAATTCAGACTCCCCCCACTCCACCCCAGCAAGCTGATTCCAGATGATCTCTAAGGTGATTCTAATGCTTGCCAATATTTGAGGACCACTGATAGGTTTTGCTAACATAAAATTTCTAGATTTGGAAATCTGGAAATTGCTCCAGATTTATAGAACATTTAATGAACATATCTTTTTAGAAGTCCATTTGAATATGTTTTATTATTAAGGCTAGTTCTTCTGGAAGAGCTTCCCATTCACTTGTGTCATGTTCATTGACTGAACAGATTGTGAATATTGCTATCTGGAGTTACTATGTGTTGGAACAATTGAAGTAAAATGTTTTAACCTCCCTCTTTCAAAAAGAATGGTGCAGTTTAAGTATTTGGCACGCCAGGTATTTCAACTTTTGCCACTTGAAGCATTGAAGCTAGTGTCAGGATCAACCAACTAATGTAATACAGTGATGTGTTAAAATTGGGCATTTCTGTGAATTCATTTTTTTGTTTTTCTGCAAAAAAATGCTATCATCACTTTCAGAGATTTATTTATATCCTAGAAGAATCATCCTACTGAATACCATTTATTTTTAATTGGTAATCAAATAGATTAAAAAATTCTGTAGGGTAATGCCATCAAGTTACTTAAAGTAGATATTCCTGAAATTGATTCTAGAATACCTTTTTTCCTCCAACATTGACTTTTAACTTAAAAAATGTATGCTGTTTACTAGGAAACTATAAACTTCCAGGTAATGTTGTTGTTTACAGAGTGTATATCTCGGGCATTATTATATTCAGAACAGATCTAATGTCATACTAATGTGTTAAACAATCTTTGTATCCATATGGTTTCAGGTAAAGTACTACTCTCCTTCAGCTTCTTCATCCTCCATGTTTAGGACTGTGGGCAGGAGAACAAAATCTGAGCTGGTGTATCTTTTTTGATTGCTATAATTTCTATCCAGTATTACCCTGGTGATGTCTGCACATACCCATGGGATCATTTGCACTCTGTCTACCACCAGCTTCTTAGAGTAAAGTTTCATGTCTTTGACTTACGTGATTACAAACTAAATATTTCACTTTGCTTTATGTATTTATTTATTTATGTCACTATTTATAGGTAAAAGGAGATATATTCATTGATAACTTTTGGTTCAGAGTGAGGCCAGTGGACTGTATTACCAATTCTAAGGTGCTGAATTTTTAACAGATTCTCAATAAAAAAACACTTACCTTCTCTTGTCTATTGGATATGAAAAGAGAGAACTGTATTTTAGATCTTCATTCCATTTATGCAGTGGTTTGTTGATTCAACCAGTGAGGCCACAAAGTCAGATTTCCATGGTGAAACTACCTCCCTCGGCATTTTGCAAGCATTTATAGGAATATTATTCTTTCTATGACACAGGTTTTGAAGAATTTATTAGGAACCTACTGGATGATTCTAATTTATCTGTAGACAGATAAAGATAGCACATACTGAAGAAGAATTTGCATGTTAGCTGGATGAATTCTCTTTTCTTCTTAGTGCAAGGGCTCGGTCATCTTTTCCTCCAGCCAGTTTTCATTTGCTATCTGGATTCTGGAACTGTATTTTCCTCCAAAAGCCCATATTTCAGCTTTTCTTCCAAATTAGTTTACCTTTCATGTATATTACTATATGCCAGAACTATAAAAGTTGTGTCTTTCTGAATTAATTCTGAACCTAACTGCCTTTTTAAAAATATATAGATAGATAAATAATTCATGTAATCTTTTTTATAGCTTAATGAAATATGACTGACAATTTTTTAAAGTATATTTATTTATATTATTCAGGGAAATTTCTAAGGTGTACAACATGATTACTTAGTGTTTTTATACATTGTGAAATAATTACTGCAATCCAGTTAACACAGCCATCACTTCACCTAGTTATCTTTCTGTTTAGATCTACTCCCTTAGCAAATTTCAAGTATACCATACAATACTATCAACTGCAATTACCTTCTTGTATTTTAGAACTTATAATGGAAAGTTTATATATACCCCTTGAATAACATCTCTCCATTTTTCCCACCTCCCAGGCCCTGGCAGCTATCATTTGACTGTTCTAGAGTTCAACTTTTTCAGATGCCCCCAATTAGTGAGATCATACAGCATTTGTCTTACTGTCTGGCTTATTTTACATGTGTCGGGCAGAATATCCCCCAGGTACATCATGTTGTCACAAATGGCAGGATTTTCTTTTTTCTTTGTGGCTGAATAGGATTCTATTGTATGTATATTTATATCTGTGTTTTCCATTTTCTTCTCAAGCACTCTTGATAACTTCCCACTTTGCAGTATTTTCAAGATCATAGATGACTGGTAAATTGAATATGGAACTGAGGAATGTAGTCTTGCTTCAGCTACCTTACTGCAGTAACTTGTTCATGCTTATACCAGTGGAAAGTGCCAAGGAAAATTCAGAGAGCTTTATCTGATATAAATATTTTATTGAGCAAGAAACAAACTGTTCAGAAATAGGGATGCTTCAAACCTGAAACTGGTATGAATCTCAGAGGTGTGACATGTTTTGGGGTTTTTTTTTTTTTTTTGCTTTTTGTTTTTTGTTTTGTTTTGTTTATTATTACTATTAGCCAGCATATCATTAGTTTTGATGTAGCATTCAACAATTCATTGGTTGTGTGTAACACCCAGTGCTTATCACCACATGTGCCCTCCTTAATATCTATCACCTGGTGTTTCAGGATGGCTTATAAAGTGGAAATGAGGAAGGTCTTTAACCTTTACCGTGATTGGTTATAACAATGGGAGTTTCCAGACAGCAGTATTGAAATTGATTATTTATACCACTTTAGGAAGATTCATTAAGATTTATTTACAATTATCAGAGGTATTTACAATAAAATCTAAGTTATCTTTCACTTTATGGTCATGAAATAAGCTAGACTATGTTTTGCTTATGTGGCTTAAATGGTTTTGTCTGCCCAAGAGATTGTCAAGCCTGGCCTCCATTTTATTTTATTTTAACAAAGATTCTTCTGATGTTTTTAAAACCATGGCTAAGGTAAATGTTGGTACCTCAAGATTTCCTAAACTCAGTGAAAATGTAGAACTCCATTTATAGCATTTATACTTTATTAGGATCCCAACCTCAAAAGGCATAAACAGTAGAGTCCCGAGATGCCAGGGAGGATCACAAAAACCAGTGTTCTTAATCTTTATCACATTATCACTAATTAAACAACTAGTTCAACAAATGACCCAACTAATAATATATTTAATTTTATTACTTTCTTTGCTTTTACATATATAACATATATGCCATATGTCAGGAGCTATATTCAATGTTATAGAAGTATTATCTTCTTTAGTAATAATCCAACTATTAAATATTTTATCAATGATAATGCTGGGAGAAGAGATATTAAGTAATTTCCCTTAGGTCACAGAAATAGTAAGGGGAAGAGATGGGATGTGTATATGTATATATGTGTATATATATACATATGTATATACGTGTGTGTGTGTGTGAATATCGTTGATGTAAGAACTGGAAGATGACACTATTCATGTAAGATATACCTCCTTGCTGTCACTATAGCTATGCATTTAACAGTCTGTGTCATTGCTTTACCTGACTGACAGCTTTTGGGTTATATGATATGTGATATGACAAATGAATCTCATAGAAACACTCCTACTCTTCTTTTCTGTAAATTAAGTCTACTGATTTGAAGTGATACCATGAGAAACCATGTATCCATGGACTAGACTCCCTGTAACTCCTCTGATAATAGGGATTACTATGGTCCTGTAAGCACGAAAGGAAAACCTATATCCAAAATATGTGTTTTTTTGACAGAGTGATTTGCTCTACTTTCTAGGGTGGAAGGGCTCCAGTTTAGTCCATGTTCTACCAGTGGTGAGGCAGGTCCTCAAAGAGAACAGTTGTGGGAATCAGCATTGATTGCTCTTGCTGGCAAGTTGCACATTTGGTAGTAGCACCTCGGAAACATGGTAAGTTGTCCCATGTATCATCTTCATTCCTCCTTTCATGACTACTTCATTCATGCAGCTATTATTTTGGCACTGAGGTTGAGGTCAATTAGTTGAGCGATTTTCATCTACGTGGTTATTTTGCATCTGTTCTGTCCTGGGTACACTCTGGTGGGTGTTAATATGCAATCTAAAGATATCCAAACTATGTTTCACTCCTGTATGCCCATCACATGCCTCAATTCCAGTTCTTTTTTCCCTAGACCTTTCATTCCTCCTCCCTCCAGGTCTTGAACTAGTTTGCCAATTAATTCACTCATGTTCATAAATACATATTTAATAAAAGCCTTAGCCACTCATTTTAGTCAAAGAAAAAAACCACGTACACTACAAAACTGTTTGCCCACAGGAAAGATTTTCTTTACCACTGTCTCTAAAGGTCACTCCTGAATGGGGCTTTAGTGCAGCTTTACTGTGATGACTTATTCATGAACCAAGTTAGGATTTTTTCTTGTTATCTGGTGGTAAGGGATGTCCTTAAGGGACTGTAATTGCACTGAAGGAATGCCTCTTTTGCAATATTGGTGGATGTCCTGTCTATCCGGACTGCCTGTTCACGCAGTGTGTTTATATTCTTCAGTCCTATTCATGTTGGATTCCACATTTACACTCCCATATTATGATGGAATATTGTTGGCCCTGCCCAACTTTATGACCCAGTGAGTCTGAGGAACCCAGTTCATGCTGAATAGTACTTTCTGCATTATCCCTTGTTATTGCATGTCAGGGGCTCAGTCTCTGACAGCATCTAGCAACATGCCAGGAGCTGTATTTCAAAAAGTGCATACTTCACCATTGCAGATGGCATGGCCTTGTCTGGACATCCGCTGGTCTGCATTATAATTCTACTTACTATTTCCCCCAGCCAGTTTATTCCTTTCCAAGAGTTTAAAATCCCAGTTTATGTTGATAAATGTTTGAAAAACCATTCCACCATCTTAATGACAGAAACTATCTGTGGTCCATCTACCAGAGATAATGGAATCATCATTGCCAGCTGGAAGGAAGATGATTCAGACACAAAACCCAATATTAACACTTGCTTTCTTAAACTACTCCACTTCTGGTAACAATTGCCAAAATTTCAATATCTCAGGAGTAGATAGTAATTAATATAAAATATTTTTTATCAGAGTGTACTCAGTAATGGAAGGGAGCTGAATGAAGCAGTTTTGGGTAGGTGGAGAAATGTCACTATACCATCCCACTGAAGGGACTATTGTCTAATGAGGAGCTCTGTAGGTAGAAAGGCCCTTCAGTGTTATTCTGAGTTGGGCAAAGGGGCTGTGCCTTTTTATTCTTATCTCGATTCATTGTTAGATATAGGCTTCTCTGGAATAAGCAAGGCTTTGAAGATATCAGTTATTTTTTGATATTTGATATTTTTAATATTTGATATTTTTGAGGCAATTTCTAAAGGGACTGACAGTTGAGAGTTATTTTCTGGCAACAGTCCCATTAGCTGGGGCAACAAGCCATTCACAAATGGAGATATGGAAACATTGCAATGTATTCATTTCAAATATGTTGGCTTTCTTTTGTCTATAATTACACACACATACTGACACACAATTTGGCAACATTTTTCCGGCAGTTTTTCTTTGTTAGGTAATTCATTTTGCTATTTTTTTTTCTTTTTCTTCTTCATATGTTTTTACAAATACTCTGCAAGTTTTTTACTTTTTTAAAAATTTCTCATTGAATGAGTTTGTTTTTCGTAGTCCAGGTGTTTATTAGGTCTCCCTTGCTGTTATGGATTGATTGATAATTTCAACATTTCTGAATAGCTTACTTTCCCAATACAAATTTTGTTTGTATGATATTAGTGCACTTTTACTCTTTTTCTCCAAAATTATTTGGAGATAATACTGGATTCCAATGATAACATTCAACTCATTTTATGTTTTCTTATATCTAAATGCTTATTGCCTTTATTTAGCTTATATTTTCTCTTCAGAAAATATATTTTGTGATCTGCTACAGCTGGGTTCAGTATCTGGAACCCATGTTAAATGTCTCTTCTTCCTTATATGAGTAATATCATTGCTTTTAGCAGTCCTTATCAATATTATCATTTTATCAAAAATGTGTTTATTTTTATTTTTTTCTCATCTGTATAACTTTTAAGTGAATTCTGAGAGGAGAAAGGAAATATGTTCAATGTTCCAATCTATATGAATTCTGGACCCTGACCAATACATATATTAGAGTAAGCTCCTTAAAAGTCCCTCTACAAATGTAATTGAACTTTCAGTAGATATTTAAAATGGGTTGTGGAAAATTGGCAGCCTTATGATAGTAAGTAGTTCAATCTATTAACCTCCCAATTATCTTTGCATTTCTTTATATCCTTTAAGAGAATCATACTTAATACCTCAAAGTGTATATTGTTATTGTAGATAGTATTTTGATTTTTATTATATTTTCTAGATGAGTATTGCTGATATATAGTAATGCTGTTGATTTTTGTTAGCTGAGTTTAAATCTGGTAACCTTGTTGAACTCTTCTATTTGTTATGGGTTGCTCTTGATACCCAATTTCTCTGTGCAGTTTTATCATTATCGGAATCATGCCTCACTTTCTTCTCTCTTCTTCGTCTGAGATTATGTCGAAGAACTGTAGTTATCTTGTTCAGTGTTGAAAGACAGTAGGCATCCTGGTGTTTGCCTGTTTTTTAAAGGGATTACATATACATTAATCTGTGTTGTTTCCTAGATGATGTTGATATGTGATCTATGTTTGGTAAGAAGAATTCCCACTTATTACTAATTCTGAGCATTATTAAACATTTTGAAATGTTGAACATTATCAAATACTTTTTCTCCATTACTTTACAATTTACATCTTCATTCATGATAAGACACTGACAAAAGTTTTTCTTACCTAAATTACTTTTGAGTTGCTGGGATAAAATATATGTATGCATTTTAAAAATACAAAGATGGACTCAGATAATATATTCATTTGGATGTGTGACATTTTTGATCACTAGAGAGATACCTTCTCTTTTATTGTACCATCTCCATAAATTTTTGGAATCAAGTATATTTAACAAGCAAGTAAGGCATTTATCTCTTTTTTTCCTGGTAAAACTTACATAAGATAGAGAATTTGTTGGTAATTTGGTAGACTATTCATGTAAAACAGTCTTGTAAAGGCATAAAAATTGTGTGGGGCATATGTGAGGTGGGGGCAGTGAGAGGTCTCTGATTAGCATGTCAGTTACTACCATGCTTGTTCCTGTGTATTTCACCAGATTTGACATTTTGTATTTTTCCAGAAGACTGTATTTTGTCTAGGTTTGCAAATGTATTGGCGTATGATTGTGTGCATGCGTGTACAAACAAATATGTATATGTGCACATAGCACATATCGACATATATTCACATATATACATTGTGTGTGTGTATATATACATGTACTATATTTTGGCTAAATTAATTTTAAGTTCTGTATTTTGTTTACTCTTACATTCTTTCTTGTGTAAAATATCAAATTTTCTTGGAGCAATTTGCATTATCAGTCTTCTCTAAGGAAATATTCTTTATCTCTATTTTAATTTATTAATCATACTTTTCTAATTTTCTACAATGTGAAAGGCTTATGAAAATATCATGTCATTCTCTTTGGCTTCTTTTATCTCTAGGGTCCTAGGTATGTGAGAAGGAGTTAGGAATTTAATATGTTTTTGAAATTAGCATTGTTTTAGGAGCCAATGACAAGAAAAATTTCAAAAGGTATTGATAGAAATAGGTGGAATAACTATAAAACTGTAAGTATTTACATGTTAAGTGTCTTTTTAGCTGTTTTTAAAAGACATCAAATGAATAATGCCTTAATTGAGACTTCATCTTCTCAGCCCATAAAATATCTAGAGGACAGATTTTGCTGGCTTGGGTTTAATGTTTAAGAACTCGGGCCATCATCTTACATTACCTTAATATGTAGAATTTACATTTAGTTCCCATTAAGCACTTACTATGCGCCAGATTTTTTGTTTATTTATGTTTATTTATTTTTTTACGTTTAATTATTTCCAAAATACTGTGAGGTATGTCTCTCTATTTCTCCCTCAGATAACTTTAGGAAATAAAATCACTACCAAAAGATTTTAGCAAACTTTAATTTCTCACTGGCTGTTGAGACACAGCCTGTTCCTTGGCTTGGACTTGCCTTACATGAAATCAAAGCATTCTTCCAACATCAGAAAATATGTCCAGGTTGTTATCAATAAAAATGAAAGAGCAGAAACAATAGTCTCCAACACAAGATCTTTGTAGAAGAATTAAAATTATGGCATGATTAAATTAAAAGTTTATGGTGGAGCATAGTGAAAGATAAAATACAGAAGTTGCTTGGAGACATAACTTATATGATTACTATCATTTGGCTTTATATAAATAATAACTAAATGAAGTTATTTCAATAATTTTGTTTCCCTTGTTTTAAATAGACTGAAAGGTTTTTATAATAAAATGACACAGAGAAAAATATCACCATTCCTAACTAAAGCTTTGAACTACAAAGCTCTGAACTCTGTAGTCTTTGAATTTATGTGGCATAAGTTTAAAAAGAAATAAATTGTATTAGAAAAACACATTACAGTGCAAACAAAAATCAAGTATATTCCTTGCCCAACAGAAGGTTATGCAAGATTGACCATATGAGACTTGTCCCTGGGTTTTAGAATTGTTAGAGAAAAATTCTAAGAAAATTTTAAATTGCCACACTATGGAGTATGAGAATTAACAAAGTGTGATGTAAACTGAGAAAACAATGAAGATAATCTAGAAAAATATCCATGTTTTTAGATATCTTTGTACAAATGCATGCAATTATAGTTGTGATAAAACTCTGACTTTTATAAAAAAGAAATGTGGGACACCTGGATGGCTCAGTTGGTTAAGCGGCTGCCTTCGGCTCAGGTCATGATCCCAGCATCCTGGGATCGAGTCCCACATCGGGCTCCTTGCTTGGCAGGGAGCTGCTTCTCCCTTTGCCTCTGCCTGCCATTCTGTCTGCCTGTGCTCTCTCTCTCTCTCTCTCTCTCTCTCTAACAAATAAATAAATAAATAAAATCTTAAAAAAAAAGAAATGTAAGCTCATGGTTATTTAAGTTGTTATAGGATGAGAGATATAAGAGTGAATAAGTGTGATGGAAAACTTGAACTGTGTAGTGAAATGGGTTTGGTTTGTTAGCTGAGTGTATGAATTAGGATGTACAATCATGGTAATACGTAGCATTCTGCATTGTTATGACATTGTTCTTGCTTTTTTCCATGCATAACTTCACCACATTTCCTTTTTGTTTTTAAAATTATATCTTAAATATAAAACTCTCTTCTTTAAAGTTTCTTCCTAATCTATCTCACTTGGAAATGGTTTCTATTTTTTTTAATTATCCCCTGGTGATTTATTTGTAACTTTTAATGAAAGAATACAAAGGTGCCCCCCCATCACACACACACTTTCTCTCCTACTAATAGATTCCAATCTCTGAAGGCAGAATTTTATTCTTGATTTTTTCTGTATCCTAAAATAGTTTATCTCATGCTGATTCATGTAAAGAATAGGATGTAATATCTTTTTGCTAATAAAATGGAGAATATAGATTTAAGGGCAGCAGAGTTATGTATTTTTTAAAGCAGAAAAACCCCACCACATGTTAAAAAAATAGCTTCCAAAGTATTTATTAATAAATGGATGGCTGTTTGGAGAACAGATTCAGTTACCAAGCTGTAGGCATCCTGTGACTTTGAAAGAAGATATCCAGAATTGGTTTTTATCAAATCTACCTAGAGAATTTTCAAAACAAAAACTTTCAGATGAGAAAATGAATTCAGTGGCTTCTCTATTATATCTACCTTTTAAGATGATATTTTTAAAGATTGAATTGTGTATACATCATTAATAAAACCTATGAAAACTCAAATACCATATAGCATTGGTAATTTTCATAAAGATTCTATAAAATGCTGAAATCCTGTATCATACATCATGGACTTATTAAAGTATTCAGGATTATTCCTAAAATATATGTGGCTTGATGTGTTTCAAATCAGCTGCCAATCTTGATGAAAATACAGATGTCTAGTATCTATCATTTTAAATCTTTGGGATATAAGAAAAGACTCAATATTTTTATCAAGTTACCAAGCAGATTTTTTGATACACAGTGAAGGTTTGTAATCACAGATAGAAGTGTTTTCTCTTTCTTTCTTTCTTTCTTTCTTTCTTTCTTTCTTTCTTTCTTTCTTTCTCTAAGTCACAATGCCATAGATGAAGTGGGAATAATGATAACTAAATGTTAATATTTGGCTGTTGTTTACACCAGAGACACAAAACCAAGTTTCTTTGCAGTAGAGTCTTAGACCAGTGCAGATTGCAAGAGACTTCAACAAATGAGGAAAAACTTTTGTATTTATAGAGAAAAAAATGGATCCTTAAATCAAGAGAGAGTAACCTAATAATTAAATGCAATTCCTATTGCTGGAGAATATTGAAGCCATGTTTTAACAACCTTCAAGATTTCAAACTTAGCATGCAGAAGAAAATTTTTATTTCTTTGAGTTCACCAGAAACAAAGTTATTGAACAATACTGTACACAGTGTGAATGCAAAGTCAGGGTCCATTAATAATGAAAGAGACATTTGAATGAGAACATTTAGATGGCTCAGTGGAGTGTTTCAGAGATAGGCTATTGAAGTTATACTTAGTTGGCAGCTGTAATGTTAGAGAATTAAAATGATCTAAGACTGGATCCTAAGATGAAATTTACTATATTTTTAGTATCTTAGCTTTTCTCTTATTTTCCGTAGGAAGTACCTAGGATTATTTGATTTTTCTCTTATTTTGATAGGAATAGCTTGATAAGTGTGTAAACTTTAATTTTGGGAAGACCAATTTTTAATAAAGGAAATATTCCACATTAGTGCTGGGACACCAGGTACTGAGGCTTTTTGCTTTGGATCTTCCAATGCTCTAACTACATAAGTTAATTAGCAACAGCCTACAAGACTATGTAAATTTATCATTTAGTCATTTTGAGAGTAGAATGCTCTCTGGTGGAGACAATCACATGAGGAGATACCATTGTGCTCAGTGGTCAATGTAGTTGGCAAGAAGTCATTTGCTCATATAAATGCTGGCCATATGACTGTATTGAACAAAATCCATTTGGTGGTATATTCTTTTACTGAATTTTGCTTCCTTATCAGATTATAATGCTTTTAGGCATCACCTCCAGCAACCTTTAATTAATGAGGACAAGCATCACACTTTATTAGTAAACCAGTTCTTTTCATGATTTTCTTGGTTGTGTCCCACTTCTAGGACTGTGGTTAAGGGAAATTTTTTACAAAATAAAAACACCATTCCTAAAAATCTTGACTCTTCCTTTGATGAGACAACATTTTCCTTTAGAATCTATTAACATGTTGAGAGTTACTACTAAAATATAAATCTATTTCAGTAGAATTTGGAAGTCTTCAGGTCCAAAAACCCAACAAGAGCTCATACCCCAAAATTCTTATTACTAAACACATTAATCAACTGTGACACTGTTCACTGAGATTTAAAATTCTGTAACATATAAAGAAAATGGAGACCCCAATGAAGAGCTTATTTATCACTTACTGGTTTATCCCCAAGGCTTCCTGTGGTGCAGAATTCTACTCAAATTTGTCTGCTTACCTGGGTGCATCATAGAGAATTAGCCACATACAGGTATTGACTGTGTTGTCTCTAATATCCAAAGATGATAATTGATTGTTGAGCCTCCTTCATTATAGGAACAAATGAGCCTATGGTCAGTGGTTATTCTTTAATAGGCAATGAAATTTTCTTTGTGATTACACAAGATAATCCTCTGGGGAGATTGGCCTGAAATTTTATCCCAGTTCTTGGCTTGCCAAATTTTTTCTTATTTATAGTTGGGTAACACCTCATATAAGACAAATAATTTCTTTAATGGAAGCCACTATCAGACGATCATTAATAAAAAGAAATATTTGGACCATAGTTGAAATGTCTTTTATAATAGGGCTTGTCAGATTCACTGATAGCATATTACTGTAGAACTTGAAATACCTCCAAATGAGGATGGTTCAGGTATACTGCATTTCCTACTAGGTGAAAACAGCCTAATATTTGACTTCCTTAAAGGACTTACACCAAGTAGTAGTAGCATAATCACTGTTAATATATCAGGAATTGCGGATGCAAAAAAAGTTTACTTCTTTATTTAGGTAATAATATTGCACAGTGGAGCATTAAGCACTACTGGCTTTTTTCATTAACTGGGTAGGACTGTTAAACCGGACAATAAAATACCATAGTCTCTGTGTTATGTCCTGTGCAACAAAATGATTTCAGTATGTATTTTCAGTTACACAATCCTAAAAAGCTCTGGAAGTGCAGTGACTTTAAAAGTGTGCAGAATCTACTATTACAGTGGCCACTCATGGGAATTAAAATAAGCATACACATCCAGTGTATTAGCCCTCTAACACTGGACTTGAGTAGTGCTGAATATCTATAACAGTTATAAAACCTGAAAAATAACTAGCAAAATCATTTCAAAGATCCTTCATCTCAGCAGTAGGTGAAACCAGTTGTGAATCCTAACCGGGTAATTTGTTTATTATGGTCTCTCTTAAGTCTACATGTAACTGAGGTGTCCAACTGTATCGATTTCTTAGGGCTGAAGAGTTTTCCAGGACATACTGGGCTCTCATTTTATAGGTGTGCTGTAATTTTAAAAAAGCATTTTCAATTTCTGGGTCCATAGGTTGTTTTCAGTTTTACTACTATGATAAAAGAATACTAAAAAAAAAGAATCTACATTTTATACAAATTGTTTCCTTATGTTATATTTCTAGATACAAATGGAGGAATTGAATTATACAAAAATGTTTATGGTTCTGCTAAATTGTCATTCAGATACCAGCTTACTCCCAAAACATTGTTTGTTCTATAGTTTCACAATATAAATGAGTGTTAATTATATATAATTTCTGTAAGCTTTACCTTTTTCTTAAATTAGAATGAAAAGGATCTATATAAGTATCCAGGCTATATTAATAGAACCAGACTATTGCCATATTTTTTGGTTACTTTAGCAGTTATGTTTAATTTCATTCTTATACAAGTTTAGGGCTTAATAAATAAATGAACCATGAAATGATGTTCCCAAAAGGATGGACAATTTATGTCATGATCCATCATATATAACTCAAGTGTTACAGGAAAAATAATACTATCCTAGAATTGCATATATGACAGATTGATTTATCTTTGTGTTCTTTGTGTTTTGATGCACAGACTTTTTAATGGCAATTCATTCATTAATTTGACAAGGTATCCCTCCTATGTGCATGACACCATGGGGGTACTGAGGCTATATATAAATGAATAAAATAAAGACTCTACCCTCAAGGAGTTTAAAAACTAGTAGGAGAGAGTCGTGAAAATAAGTAACTGATACAGGATGAAATGATAAGTGCCTCCAGAGAAGTGTGAAGGCGGACTCAGAATAATGCTGATAGATGCAATTGCTTCTAACAGAACCAGGTAATTTGACATTGGTGGGGACTTTAAATGTTGTGTAGTTTTACTCTTCAAAAAGGTCATTCTTTTTGAACTTCTAAAAATAATAAAAAGAACATAATTTCACAGATGATAAAGAACATTAAAATACTCATGGATTTCTTAAGGTGTCAGTGATATAAGGAATCTCAAAAATCATCTGATTCTATATATTATCAAGTCATGAATAGAGTACTTGGGACATTGAGGCAGGCTTTCAACAAATCCTCAGAGATTCATAACCTTGTATAATTCTGTGGGAGTTCTAAACTTGAGGACTACATTTTTCTGAGTCCTGGATTATTTATCCTGGGTAGAGACCTGGCTCTAAGTCTTGCCATGGTGGACAAACCTCTTCATTTATAATTTATTTATAATTAGTATTTAATATAAAAATTAGTATTTAAATCAAAAGGCATTCCTTAAGAAAGTAGATCTTAAGTCCTCATCACAAGGAAAACAAATTTCTAAGTGTGAATAGTGATGGATATTAGTCAGACTTACCGTGGTGATCATTTTGCAATATTTATACAAATACTGAATCTTTTTGTTGTATATTTGAAACTTATATAATGTTATATGTCAATTATACCTCATTTAAAAAATGTACTTATTAATATTTATTTTTTTAATTGGATAGTATTTTCAACTGAGAATCAGAAAATTGGAATTTAGCTTTTATTCTGTAAACAATATGGACAGTTGGTGGTAAACTTGGTTAAGTTCTTTGACCTTTCCTGATATAGTTTTCTTCATAGTTAAAATAAGGGAAATCATCCTATCATCTCCAAGTCCCTTTCAACTCTGTTTAAAATTTTCTTTGCTTTTTTTCTTCACTATTTCATAAGTGAAATATAAATTTTATAACTGAATTTATTAGAATGTCCAAGGAGTTGGCTGTTGCAAACTCTCATGCTCAATTGTCATATCAGCGATTACTTGCCTCAATGAAAGTGCATTATTTTATAAGAATTTTTCTTCCCTCTTCCAGAAATAACTGCATTCTACAAGCTAAATTTTTTGTCTTCCATTTCTATTCGATGCATTGTTAAAATTCAAGCCCAGATTCAACTGTTACTGTAAATTATTTTTAAAGTTATAATTACATGCTTTGTCATTTAAATATAGTTACATAATTACTATAGAGACTTACTCTGTGTTGAATGCAGGTGGGATGCAATATAAAATGTACATTTTCTGAACAAAGGGAAAAAAGTTGTGGAAATCACAGCTGTAATTACCAGGTGCAGGTGCATAGCAAAAAAAATATGATTTTCTAGTTACTATATTCATTCATCTTATTTTGAGTAGGAAATTATAGTTTTATAATAAAAAAAGTTGTCACTTCAATTTGCTAAGCTCTTGATCAGCTGCATAATATTCTACACTTCCACTTTTGTATGTAATAGACTATTCTGGGGTTACTTTTGAGAAAATATTGAGGGTTTTGTTTTGTTGTTAAAATCTGTGTTATAATATTATTTTCAGACTGTCAGCTCAGTGCTGAAGTCTTGTTTGGAACATGAAAAATGGGTGACTCTGTAAGTCTAGCCCTCTCACCTCTGTAGCTTTCTCAGGAGCCCAGTGACAAAATCAAATTATCAGGAGTCATGAAGGGGTGGCTCCGGACAGTGCCAGGAGTACCACTCCAGAGTTCCATCATTGGCAAAGTCATAATTTTTATCAACTATACACACACAGTCACTATTTTCAAGAGAATTCAAGATTGATCAGCCCACCTACACCCCAACTTCTACCCCCTGTAGGCTTGCCAGTTCATAAGATTTTGCACCTTACTGAAAATCAGCCTTTATTTTTAAAAGTGTTTTCCAGTAGATTTATTTGACTTTGAAATCTACCAAATCTTTTCCCTTTAACTATCTTTTTGCACACTTGAAAATTTTTTACCCTGATAAAATTGCATTTATACATTTATTTAAAATATTTAATTTATATACACATACATATATGTATATACTTTTTCACTATAAGTAGAGTACTCTTCAATTGAATTCAAAAGATTTATTTCTAAAACAACATAAGTAGGTATTCAAGTATCCTATTTATGTTGTATTCTTCAACAAAGTTTTACTACAATTATAATTTTGGTCAGAAACAATCTCTAGGAGTTTTAATGTATTTTTCTCGTACGTGCCTTTTAAGCTCAGACATGAATGTAATTTGTATTACTAAATAATTAAAACATAACCAATTTCCGCTTTTTAAAAATACAGGCCAGGGGCGCCTAGGTGGCTCAGTTGGTTAGGCGACTGCCTTCAGCTGGGGTCATGGTCCTGGAGTCCCAGGATCAAGTCCCGCATCGGGCTCCCTGCTTGGCAGGGAGTCTGCTTCTCCCTCTGACCCTCCCACTTCTCATGCTCATTCTCTCTCTCACACTCTCTCTCTCAAACAAATAAATAAAATCTTTAAGAATAAAATAAAAATAAAATAAAATAAAAATACATGCCAGAATAAATTTTACTTATATCAGTCATAATGTAATAATCAACTATATAATCTGCATTTATATTTGCATTTGAAAGTTTCAGTAGAATCAATGCCTAGCAATAGAAAATACTTGCTCAACTAATTATATATTTGTTCAGTGAGATGTTTCCTTTGTTATATGCCATAACTGACCACAAACAAAAAATGTTTATGATTCACTAGATGAGAAGGATGAGACATTTTTAAAAAATCTTCTAATTATATACTTGAATTTATTTAATACATACTTTTGCCTTGATAGAAAATATTCATAGTCCATGGCTGAGAGACTCTAAAGCCAGAGATGTCATTCTTAAGTGTTTGACTCGCTGTTTTTGTTGTGTGTATGGGTGTTTGTATAAATACCAATATAAATATAAATATAAATAAATATAAATGCAAACTACTGTAGAAGACCAAACCTGGCCAGGCCTTTTTGCAAGTTACTGCTTATTTATTAAGCTTTTGAAACTACTTTTCCTATATAGTTCTTGCAGAAAGCCAGTAAATAAATACTTGGCTCATGCATGGCCTGCCTTGTCATATTTGTCCATAATTAGTACCATGAATTAATTCCAGATTACTTAGAGCTAAATAGGAGGATCCTGCTTGGTGTGTTGATATAAAACAGAATTAAGACTTTTATGACTGAGTCATGTCATGAAGATTATGACATAGGTTTGTTCTGACCTAACTTTCCATCACAAGAACAACTAATAACAAGAAGAGGAAACCACTGAGAGACTCCTAGAACATGAGGATGAGGCTGAAATAACATCCTGCACTACAGATACCAAGACACATTGCATTTGAAGAGTAAGAGTAGGAGAGAGTGGCTATGTATTGAACAAATTGTTCTTCCCCCATGCCAGTGCCGCACTACATGGAGAAGTTTTCCTGAGCTTCTGGTTCATCCAGTGAGAAAAGAGAACCCTGGTGGAACAGCCACCATTGTGGGTCACTTTTCAGAAGCCTCTTCTCAGATCTCAGATAGACAGATCTCTATCACAGTGACCTGTGATAGAGAAGGAGGGAGAGGCTTATACATGGATCTAGGAAGACTAAATTCATACTTGTAGTGCCCAAGTGGTAAGACACTTTACATCAGCATAGATTAAGATTTATCAACAAATAAAAACCCAGAACCAGATGGCCTCACTGGTGACTTGCCAGATGTTTATAGAATTTCACTAGTACTTCCCAAACTTTTCCAAAAAATTGAAGAAAAGGGAATACACTGAAACTTATTTTTGAGGCCAGCATTATCCTGATGCCAAAACCCAAAAAGGACACTAGAAAAGAGAACTACAGGCCAATATCCTTGATGAATGTAGGTGTGAAAATTCTCAATAAAATTCAAAGAAACCAAATTCAGCAACACATTAAAATAATCATTCACAAGGAAACCCACAAGAGGGTTTTATCCTTGAGATGTGAGGATGGTTCCACATATGCAAATAATTAGTGTGGTACATCACCTTAACAGAAGGGAAGAAAAGAATCATATGGTCATCTCAATAGAGGCAAAAAAAAAATTGATGAAATTCAGCATTGATTCATGATAAAAACACATAACACATTTGGGATAGAGGGGCTGTGTCTCAACATAATAAAGGCCATACATGTCAAGCCCAGAGCTAACATCATATTCTATGATGAAAGATTGAAAGCTTTTCCTCTAACATTAGGAATAAGAAAACAGTGTCTGGTCTCAGCACACCTATTCAATGTAGTACTAAAAGTCCTACTAGAGCAATCCAGGAAGAGAAAGAAATAAAAGGTATTAAAATTAAAAAGGAACTAAAACTTTCTCTATTTGCATATGACATGATTTTATATACAGAAGACTGTAAATGCTCAACCAAAAAATGATTAGATCTAATCAATTAATTCAATAAAGTTGCAGCATACAAAATTAACATAAAAATATTAGTAGCATTTTTATATACCAACAACTGATTTCCTGAAAAAGAAATAAAGAAATCTGTCCCATTTACAATAGCTTCAAAAATAACAAAATACTTAGGAATACATTTAACTAAGGAGGTGAAAGGTCACTACACTGAAAACTAGACATTGATGAAAGAAGTGGAAGAAGAGAAATAAATGGAAAGGTGTGTTGTGCTCATGATTCGGAGGAATTTTTATTGTTAACATGTCAGTACTACCAAAAACCATATGTAGATTCAGTACAATCCCTATAAAGCTTCCAATGGAATTTTTTACAGAAGTAACCGGTGAGGGGTGGTGGTGGGATAAGAATCCTAAAATGGATATGAAACCACAAAAGATCTTGATTAGTCAAAGAATTCCTGAGAAAGAACAAAGCAGGAGGCATCACATTTTCTGGCAAACTGTACTCTAAAGCTATAATCATCAAAATAATGTGGTATTGACATAAAAATATACACATAGCCCAGTGGAACAGTATCAAGAGCCCAGAAATACTCCCATGTACCTACAGTCAATTAATATTTGACAAGGGAGTCAGGAATACTCAACGGAGAAGACATTTCTTTCAATAAATGGTGCTGAGATAATTGGATATCCACATGTAGAACAAATTGGACCTGTATCTTACATCATCCAGAAAAATCAACTCAAAATAGATTAAAGACTTAAGGGAAGCATAAGAATAAAGTTTCTTGACATGGGCCTTGGTAATAATTTTTTTTTTTATATGACACTTAAACACAAGAACGAAAAAGAAAAAGAGAAGGAAAAAAAAAGAAAAGAGAGGAAAAAACAAAAACAAAAACAAAAACAAAAGTGGGACTATGTCAAACTACATAGCAAAAGAAACCATCAACTGGAAACTGGAAAGACAAGCTATTGAATGAGAAAAAAAGATTGCAAACCATACATCTGATAAGGGGTTAATATCCAAAATATATATAGGACTCATACAACTCAATCTCAAAAAAATAAACATTAAAAAGTTAAAAACTAAAAAGAAATCAGCAAAGGACCTGACTAGAGCTTTCTCCAAAGAAGATATATATAAAAGGCCAACAGACATCTGAAAAGATGCTCAACACATCTAGTCATTAAGGAAATGCAAATTAAAACCAAAATGAAATACCACCTCATACATGTGATAATATCCATCATCCAAAAGATAAGAGATAATAAATGCTGGAATGAATATGGAGAAAAGGGAATCCTTGTGCACTATTGGTGGGATTATGAATTGGTACAACTACTATGGAAACAATGTGGAAGATCCTCAAAAAATAAAGCCACCATAGGACCCAGCAGTTTTACTTCTGGAATATTTCTGGAATATTTCCAGAGGACACAAAAACACTAACTAGAAAAGATATCTCCACCCCCATGTTCATAGCAACATTATTTAAAGTAGCCAAGATATGGAAATGACCTAAGAGTCCATCAGTGAATGCATGGATAAATAATTTATGGTGTATATATATATTATATGTATAACACACACACACACACACACACACACACACATTGGGATACTATTCAACCTTAAAAGAAAAAAAAAACACACACAAGGAAATCCTACCATTTTCAACATAATGGATGGACCTTGAAGGCACTGTACTAAGTGAAATAAGTCTAACAGGAAAAGAGCACTATCGTGTGATCTCACATGTGTGTGTGGGGGGAAACATTTTAGTAAAAGAGATCAGAGTTGTTACCAGATTCAGATAGAGGGGGTTAGAGGAAGGAGAATTGGAAGAACATGGTCAAAAGGTACAAAGTCCAGTTATAAGATTAAATAAGCACCAGGGATATAATGTACAACCTGATAACACTGCTGTGTGGTATATAGGAAAATCCTAAGAGTTCTCATCACAAGGAGAAAATTTTTTTCCTTGTGTTTCTTTTTTTTCTCTTTTTCTCTTTTATATTGAGAAGATGGATACTAACTGAACCTATTGTGGTAATCATTTCACAGTACATGTAATTTAAACCACCTCAGCATACACTTTAAGTTTAATGATATATATCAATAAAACTGAAAAAAAAAACTTACTCCTATATTAGAAGATATCAGAGAGGAGGAAGTAAATATTAATGTAAAACTCTAAAATATAAACACTAAAATGCAGACTATGTTAGGGTGAGCAAGCAGTTCTTGATATGATACTCTATGTAGTTTCTTTACCAACATAATTAATAATTGACTTCTAGCCTAGAGTTTATTTCTACTGTTCCTTAGCCAAAGAGAGGAAAGAAAATACCTTCCTCAACTCTTACCAGAATTGGTTAGATAATATTAATTATCTATAGAGAGCTTTGTGAACTTGGTGAAATTTATGTTCAGAGATAAGTGTGCAAATTCTTTAAACATTCAGATGAGTGCTTGTATGGTCTGGAAACTGTTTAATAATTATGGGAGCTTAAAGGACTCTTGAGTGATTCTTAAAATATAAATATTGCTAATGGTTTGTACTTTGACATGTTGAAGATTGTAATGTCCAGTATCAAGGCTAATTTAGTAAGATAAGTACAGATATAATGTGTTTAATTGATAGCTATGGATAATGTTGGATAAACATAGAAATCTCAAAATGTAGGGTGAGTCTCTTCAGTTGTTGAAAATATGCTCTTGCTAATAAAGACAGAAACTATTCTGTCACTTTAATCTAGAATTAATTTGTGCAACTGTTTTCATTAGCTGTAATTTTCTATGTTATCATTCTTCAGCAAATTAACATCCTTCTTTTTTTTTTCCATGTAATTATTAGTGGTTAGGGTTGACATTTATCATATTTAAAGTGGTTATTAATATAAACATTTCTTATTAGAGATGTCATTTGAACATCTTGAATTAACTTATGACTCATGCATGCTTACTCCCTATATGATAATCAAGTTATAAGTTTTAGAAAATATATGAAGATAGTACCTACACAAATTTGGGTGTTATTAAACCAAAGTAATTTTTTGTTATATTTATTTATGTATCCCTTATCTCTTTAGTGATTTTTGCTTATCAATTCCACAGTGGTAGGGACTATATTCAGAAATCGACCCTTTCTTCATTGACAGATTGTCTAACAAGTTCAAACATAGTAGCTAGCCACACAATTTTTCTAAAACTTACCCCAAATCTCACTAATACATTAACTTTAAGATAAGTTTGTTACACATTTACTTCATGAATCATTATTGAATTACTATTACTAGCTATATTTCCAGACACAATGGGACAATTGTGTTAGGCTTACCCTCTCATTGGAAGCAACTATAAAACTGGACAAAATATAAAATATGACATTTTCCAGACAATGTGCAATAGATAGGACAGGTTTTAGAGTCTTGAAAGAAAGGAATACACATGAACCTAGGATTTTATCCTATAGCATTTTCTGACTACAGAGCAGGGGTATAAGAGGCCAAGTGGGGAATGACTGTCTTGCTGGGCTGAGCAGGTAGAGATAGAAATTCCCAGTTGCTCTATTTGTTGGAATTCGTGGATGATTATCCTGGAAAAGAGAGAGTTACACAAAGAGAGGTGACCAAAGTCTGTATGATGTCTCTTAGATTTTTGGCTAAAGCTAGGCTATGTTAAAACATGGTGAAATAATATGGGACTTGAAATACAACAATTGTTGGGGCTCCTGGGTGGCGCGGTGGGTTAAAGCCTCTGCTTTTGGCTCAGGTCATGATCCCAGCGTCCTGGGATCAAGCCCCACATTGGGCTCTCAGCTCTCTTGGCTCTCTGCTCAGCAGGAACCCGCTTCCCTCTCACTCTCTGCCTGTCTCTCTACCTACTTTTGATCTCTGTCAAATAAATAAATAAAAATCTTTAAAAAATACAATTGTTACAGGGCTGAGTGAAAAATAAATATGCTAGAGATTGCACAGGGCTGGAAATTCTGGACTTTCAACCTATTCAGAGTAGAGAGATCTCATTGAGATACTCAGCAATCATTAGAGAAAACAGAAAGTCTATATGTTAGGAGTAAGGATTTATCTAAAGCATGGCTGACAAAACAAAACTTTTGTGTAAAGGATAAGTTAGGTAGTAAATATTTTTGGATTTTGTGGCCATATGTTCTTTAAAACAACTACTCAACTTTACCATCTTAGTGTTTAAAACACACACACACACACACACACACACACACACACACACACACACAGACAATACATCAAACAGATATGAGTGTTTTTAAAAAATCTTTTTAAAAATGTAAGAAAACATAAAAACAAGCAAAAATGGACCATAGCCTGAATTTGGCCTGTAGTTTGCCAACTTCAGCATGGGAGTATGTCTTATATCCCTAGACTGAGTACAAATCCTGAATAGGCCTTCCTAATAAGGCATAAAAACAAGCCTAGCATGATCCATTACTGACTCAGTGTTTGGGAGTTCACATATTTATCAAAGGAAAAAAAAGTAGAGCACCACCCAGCCTTTCCCATTTTATTTCTCCACCACATATACAATCTGGTGGTTTCTCTTATTTACATATAAATTGCCTGGCTTGACACATACAAATACACACACATACTCATATGTGCATGCATATACATGTATATTCACATATTATATGTGTGTGTCCATAAATCTACATATCTGTCTTCATGTAGATACATGTAGATACCCACAGACCATGTATGTACATGCATATGTATATATATACATATGCTTATGTATATTCATGGATAACTATGTTCAGTTGTACAAATTTGATGGTGTTTTACAGAGTTCTAGATCTGGATTAACAGACTGATTTTTATAGGTGACCTACTTTGGTCCCTTTCAACACTTCCTCTCCAGGTAGCATAGAGCATAGAATTGCTTGCTAACACAGTATGACTGTGCAGTTTTACCCTTCTATAACCTTGATTAAGCTTTTCATTAACAACATATTTCCAAATGCCACAGGAGTTTTTTATTTGTTTTCTATAGGCAAATATTCAAAGTTTTCTGACTTTTAACTTTTTCTAAATACATACTCATTCTGCAGACATAGCCAGTGGGTGATTTCACAATTCACAAGTTTGGAATTATACAAACATCAATGTCTTGTTAAACGTTTTTATGTTTTTTTGGCATAGGATACAACTTTTTAAGGGTGTCATCAAAGAGATGCCAGAAAGTTGTTCAATTGTTGGAGGATATCAGAAGGTACTTAAGTTGTTATTGATCAAATTTCTACTCTGGAACTACTACCATTTTTCGTACTAAAAACGTAAAAGCAAATCCCATACTCCTCACCAGATATACTTGAACATTCAAGGTGTCTCCACAAGATGAATGTAATTTAATGTGTACTTTAAAGAAAAAAGTTAATTTTTTTTTTCAAAAAAATGTTGAGTACTTAAGCAAGAGACAGACAAGAATTTACATGAAATGAAATCTATTTGAATCTGTTTCAAGCTGGAAATGAGGCTAGTCTTTTAATGATTTTAGCTATAGTTTTCTTACTATCTCCTTATAAATAAACAAGTCACACAACAAACTCTATGATCTGTTTTTTTTTAGAACTTATTATTTGATACCACTTTATTTAGAGAAAATTATTTCATTTCATAATTGAAAATAAGAGTTAAAATAACCAGTATTCTTTGGAGATGAAACACAGAGACATGTTCAAGCTGGAATAAAAATAAATGACAACTAATAATTATTTGTAAAGCCAGATGTTGATAGCTGGGAAGGCTACTGGTACAAGCAAAGGAGATAGACGATGAGGTAAGGGACCAGAAGTTGAATTACTTTCCTTTCATATTATTGCTGAGGGCCAACATGAGAAGAGTCATAATTTTGCATGTAGTTTTTGTCTCCTAGTGTCTTGGAGTTAGCTGGAGAATGCTGGTAAATATTAAACCATAAAAACACATCTATCTTTTTATTCACAAAAGGGACATTAACATACTTATGGGGCAAAATAACTCTGGGTTTGGTTTCATTGCCAAATGTGCCAGTGTTTGCCAGGTTTTCAAGGATTCATTACCACTTGGAGAATTTACACCTGGTAGGTAAATGTTACCTAGATGGCTGTTGCATATTTAGAGCAAGTTTCAGTAAAATTAATTGTTAGCATACAGAACAGAGAATGGCTGCAGAGTATTCCTTTGTGGGTTGAGTAACTCTGCATGGAAACCATATTTTGGAAGATAATATTAAAACAGGCAGTAAAATCACAATGAGTTCTCAAGGAGAAAGAAAAAAAACTGTTAGAGCAAATTCTTGAAAAATGTGAATTCTCCATCATTTTTCTCAGTTCTTTCTATGTGTTCAGTCTAATATATTGCTCTTGTGATGGGCTTAATTGGGTGAATTCAGTAAAATAGTAAAATGAAGGTAAAAGGCATTTTATACTGAACCATTTATACATATGGAGTATTACAGAGTTAGAATCCCCAGAATGACAGGGTACCAGTCTTAAATGTTCGTGAGCATTTTTCTTTCTTCAGTCTAATGGAGCAGGCCTTATGTCTTATTGTTCCACTGCAAAGTGAACTTGTGTTATTGTCTCTCAGAAAGGAAAAGAGTCCCTGAGAGTCACCTTAGAACAATCAGGAACTAACTTCACTCCTCTTTCCTGGCCCAAATAAACCTAGTATCTTTTAAGTTTCCTCGTCAGCTTTCCCATTTTCAGAATGTTTCCTTCTTGTTACCCTTCTGTTTATCATCTCCATTCTGCTCCTTGAAATTTATTCTATTGTTTTGATTTAAATTCCTCTGACTGGTAATGCTTTTGAATTTCTCCTTCTAGGATTGTTAACCTTTAGAGTTTTGATATCTTCAAGTTGTCACACCCTGTCCTGTGCTCATCTGTGACAGTTTTTCTTATGGCTTTGCTAGAAATCCTAATCTATTCTAGAAACTAATGTAAATTTTTATAAATATCTTCTCTCATTTTCTGATCTTTCTGCTCATTTTTCTGTTTCTTTCATCAAATTTTTTTCCTAATTTTGAAGTGATCAAATCCACCATTTTATTTACTTAACAGTCTTTGGTTTTGAAGTTCTGTTACAGCTCTTTATTTTCTCTACATTATGAAGATATTTTCTTATATTTTTTTCTCCATTAACTCTGTAGGTTTAAGTCTTTACATACAGTCTTAAAACACAGGTTTTGTTTGGGTTCTATGTTTTGCTGGACTTGTCTGTCCTGCACAAATACCACACCCTGATTACTTTGGTTTTATAGACTAATACAGTATTTCAAATTTGATTTTATTCACTCTCAGTATTAGTTCAAAAATATTTGTGTTTTAATGAAATCAAACAGTACATTTAGATTTTATTAATTTCATTAATATTTCCTGATATTAAGAAAACCTCATCTCTGTGATTTCAGCATTTTCTCTTATAAAAATGGATTTTGTGAAGGTCTTTGGAGAGAGAGGCCAAAGTATCTTGGCTGAGAGCTTATTATTAATTCATGAAATGGTATTAAAAAGAAAGACACAAACTTGTTTTTCACTTTAAACTGTTCATTAATAATTTCATAGTCTATATGTCTGAATCTTTCAAAATCTCTCAAAATTGGATCAAACTAAGTTTATATCTAAGCGCCACCACCAAAAACCGATTAGCTTTGTATATAATAGTAATTAAAAAGAAAGCCCATTATCCCTTAGCAAAACTATCTCAGACCAATGTAATCAATTTGTTCTATATGAAGTTGTATGATTGGCTTTTTTTTTTTTTTTTTTTTTTTACTTTTTAAATGGATTGGAGTTAGTGTAAAAAAGTAAATACTTAAAGGCTTCAAAACATATAATGTAGCATCTTCTCTCCTCTCTGGCCACTTCTTCGTGATTACATTTTTTCTCTGACTCTGACACTCTTGCTTTTCTCTCATAAGGACCTTTATGATTACAGTGGATTCACAAGGATATTTCATGGTAATCTCCCTTTCCAAAGGCCCTTAACATAATCACATCTGCAAAATGTCTTTTACTGTATAAGGTAAAATATTCCCAGGTTGAAATGATTAATGACTGAACATCATTGGGGGCCGTTATTCAGCCTACCATGTTATGTAATCTGGAGATCATTGATGACATAATGAAAGTTTAGGATAAGGAGTGATAGAGAAAGGTAACTGGTTGGAGATAGAGCGATAGATTAAAAGAGAAAGGAAAAAAAATTATAGCCACTTAATATAGAAAACTCTTTTGAAGGATTTTACTGAAAATGGAGGACAAAGAAATTGAGTACTCATTGGCACAGTGGCATTAACAATTATTTTCTTTTTAAATTTAAGGTGTGAGAAATAATAGCATGTTTTATTGACAGAGGCAATAGAGAGTGAAAATACTGATATAGAGGAGAAAGGTAAGGGTTTTTGGAAAGCTTCCCTTGAGTATAAAAAAGATCATGAATATTTCATTTATGGAAACAGGAAGGTAGACTATGAGAGGTGGGTGGGTAGACATGAGATGGACATTTGAGAATCATCTTTTCTCAGTTCTCTCAGTGAGGTAGGATCTGAGTATTGTTGACTGTTATGGTGGCAGGGGCAATGTTTAAGGGGAAGGTATGAAACATTTTCTAGCAGGCTGAAATAGTTAATAAATTAGAAAAATATATTATAATTGATCAAACTAAAGTTTCTCTTGAGTTTCATGGTTATAAATGTAAGCTCTGTTCATTTGAAAGGGCACTAAATATTTCGCCAGTCATTTTTTAATGTATTGGGATGGGAGGGGAACCTGGGAGGTTTTGTTTTGTTTTGTTTTTCTTTCTTACTATGCTTGTGACTTCGCTGAATGAGAGCTGTGACACTAAAAGGGGCAGGTGATGGGGTGCCTGGGTGGCTCAGTGGGTTAAGTGTCTGCCTTCAGCTCAGGTCATGATCTCAGGGTCCTGGGATAGAGCCCTGAGCCCTGCATCAAGCCTTCTGTGGGGAGCCTGCTTCCTCCTCTCTGTCTGTCTGCTGCTCTGCCTACTTATGTTCCCTCTTTCTCTCTCTCTCTCTGTCAAATTAATAAATCTTTAAAAAAATAATAAAATAAATGGTACATTTTCTACAAAGAAGCAAATGAAACTGAACCAGAGTGGATGCTAATCAAATAGCTACAAAAGCTCATTGACTTGTATAATTTTATTTTGTAAGAAAATAAGAAATAAAGATCCTGGACAAATTTTGTTTTTACTTAAGTCATTTTTATTTTAAAAGTGTTATCATAAGGGGCGCCTGGGTGGCTCAGTGGGCTAAAGCCTCTGCCTTCAGCTCAGGTCATGATCCCAGGGTCCTGGGATCGAGCCCCACATTGGGCTCTCTGCTCAGCTGGGAGCCTGCTTCCCTCTCTCTCTCTGCCTGCCTCTCTGCCTACTTGTGATCTCTGTCTGTCAAATAAATAAATAAAATATTTTTTTAAAAAAAGTGTTATCATAAAAAGTGGTTTACCTAAAAGCATTTTTTAAAAAATGGTATTTGTAAGGGCCTATTTAGCCAAAACGGCTCCACTTAGGTTGAATAGCCATTTTGTTGTTTATGCAGTAAAACTTAAACGGACCATGCCCCCCCACCCCGGGGACTTACTTAAAAACAAGTCCCAGAAACCAGTCCCAGGTAACAAAGCCCAAATACAAGGGCGGGTCAGGCCAGGTGGAGGTATCCAATCAGTGGGGGTGCATACTATCTCCCTAGCTACCAAGAAGTATGGGCCTCGCCCTTTGGGCGCCTTTTGGGTGCCAATTCTGACCAAGGTGATAGGCTAGTTCAAATATCTATTATAGGGTAAATTGTAATTCAATTGGTCACTTATGTGTGACCTAGCCTGACTGTGCAGTTTTCTCTGTGTCATTGGCCACCTGTGTGTGGCCAGGCCCAACCACATGGCCTTTGCCCTTAAAAGCCAGTCTGTAAGGCAGAGAGGGGTCACCTCTCTTTGTAAGAGTTGAATCAGTTTGATTCTCGATGCTTGGTGTGAAATAAAGCTTTGTTTGACTTTCGCTTTGTATCAGTCTTGCTCCTTTGATTACAGACCCAACAATATTGTTTTGGGAGATACATTGGAATTACCAATGGAAAGTTTGGAAAAGTTTGGATTTTTTTTTTTTTTTTTTTGGAAAGTTTGGATTTGTCTTAAGGACAATATGAAGGCACACACTTTTTTAAAAACACTACTGGAGCATGGACTGAGTTTTCAAAAGTTTAGGGCTTATAGGTTAGATAAGAAATTGGAAGCTTGGGGTGCCTAGGTGGCTCAGTGGGTTAAAGCCTCTGCCTTTGGCTCGGGTCATGATCCCGGGGTCCTGGGGTCATGATCCCAGGGTCCTGGGATTAAACCCCGGGTCAGGTCGGCTCTCTGCTCAGCAGGGAGCCTGCTTCCCTTCCTCTCTCTCTGCCTGCCTCTGCCTACTTGTGATCTCTGTCAGAAAAATAAATAAAATCTTAAAAAAAAAGAAATAGGAAACATAAATCATGATTACAGGACAGTAAACTGAGAATCCTTATGAAGTAATGAAACGGGGAAGAGAGAGGAATTTTTGTGGGCTTTTTTGTTTGTTTGTTTGTTTGATTTTATGCCAAAAAAATGAGGAGGAATTTTTCAGTGTAAAAGTCCTGGGAGGGAAATCAAAGATACTTCATAATGTCTGAGTTTAGATAAGTAGTTAGGAAACCCAATCAGGAAGCTACTTGAAGAAAAAGTGCCTTTTTTTTTTTTTCAAGTTTTGATTTAAATTCCAGGTAGTTCACATACAGTATAGTATTAGTTTTAGGAGTAGAATTTAGCACACAACCCCCAGTGCTCATCACAAATGACCTCCTTAATACCCACTATCTGTTTAACCCATCCTCCACCTATATCCCCTCCCACTACCCTCAGTTTTTTCTCTATAGTTAAAGAGTCTGTATTCTGGTTTGCCTCTCTCTCCCTCTCTCTCTCTCTCTCTTTTTTTTTTTCCTTAATTCCATATATGAGTGAAATCATATGGTATTTATTTTTCTCTGACTGACTTCTTTTGAATATGTATGGCACTTTTAGCCCTGGAACATGGACTCCAGAGGAAGGCTTCTGTGTACACAGCTAGGCTCTGCCTCACACATGTTGCTATGTTTCAATTTCTTAACGGATAAAATGGGAATAATAATGATAGTTAATCATAAGGTTGTTTTGATGATTAAATAAACCAATGTTTATTAAGCCCTAGCAATAGTACTTGGCACACTGAAACCCTTCAATAAATGTTATCTTTTGAATACCGTGCACTGCATCCTTTTCTTGACAAATCTCCCCTTGTCACAGAGCAGAGTTGGAACACTGACAGAGAGAGTGCTAACACCATAGAACAAAAGAGCTAGAAATTCAGAGTTCACAGAAACCAGAGAGAACAGCTGTTTCAAAAGTGGTAATTAGCAGGTACCATTTATAGAGCATATTGTCATACATTTCTTTAAGAATACTGTTGGTAAGGGACGCCTGGGTGGCTCAGTTGGTTAATCAGCTGCCTTCGGCTCAGGTCATGATCCCAGCGTCCTGGGATCAAGTCCCACTTCGGGCTCCTTGCTTGGCAGGGAGACTGCTTCTCCCTCTGCCTCTGCCTACCACTCTGTCTGCTTGTGCTCATGCTCCCTCTCTCTCTCTCTCTCTAACAAATAAATAAATAAAATCTTAAAAAAAAAAAAAAAGAATACTGCTGGTAAAAACTTGTTGCTTCCAAGCAGGTTTTTAACCACCTGCTTGGAAGATATTGAGAGATATTGATATTGAGATATTGATATCTCATAGATATTGAGAGAATCAAATACAAAAATAAGAACTCAGATCCATAACAATAACAGGAAGAAAGAACTTGACAAACATGGATATATTAAAAAGTATCAGGAGACTTTTGAGAGTGCAAGGAATACCCAGAAATAGAACAGATACATATATATGCATGTGTATGTATGCATGCTTATGTGCACATGTACATATATATGCATATATTATACATATTACAATATATGTATATATAATTTATAATCTGTTTATATATTTTTAATTAAATTATTTAGTCCATCATATATATGGCTCTATAGAAGTGATTTAATATTCTTGGTTCAGCTTTCTGCTGCCTACATACAACACTTAGCAAACAACTCTAATTAGTATCTCTAACGGAATAAAGTCTTAAGGATCGTATACATTCCACAGGCATACTGACAGGTTATTCTAACAAAGAAACATAAGTAAAATATTCAGAAAATTATCTGAGAATATATCTTTAATAAAATATCATAATTATCAGATATTTAAAGACAGCATTGAGCAAATCTGTTACTAACAGATCATGCTTGGTCATTCTGACTCATTGGAAATGTTCATTACTGTTGTTTTATGCAGCAGATATCTGTAAATTTTATTTCTTTTAGTAGTGGGTAAAGTAATAGTAGAATTTTGTGCAAACATACTAAAGTTTCCAGATCTCAAAAATCTAAGATCTTTATTTCTCAAATATGTTAAATAAGAACCTAAAAAATATCACATGCATTTTTCAAGATATCAGACTCCAGACTTAGCTTTTAAGAATTTGTTAAATGAGAAACGTTGCTAATGGACTCCCTGGCTGACTGAAAAACTGCTGGATATATTATTGGACAGATATCTTAGTCCCTGAAATTTGTATTTACATCTTAGGAGCCTACATGGAGTAATAGCAAGGAGTTTCTGAACTTTACCTGTGGGTAATTAATTGCCTTCCTTGCTCATACTCTACTCCTGAATTTAGAAAACCACAGCAACCTGCCACATATGAGGCACTATCTAGGCTCTCTTTCTGCTTTATCATTATTCAAATGATCCCATATTCACACTGACCATTTCCTCTGATTTTCTTCCTTTCCATCTGTTCACCATTAGGTTTCCTGAATCTTTGAATATTTTGCACTATGATCTAATTGTAAGAATATTTATTTGAATTCTCAAGGACTGTTTGTACTATAGACAATGATAAAACAAATCAATTGAGACTATATAATTCTTCATGAGTTTGTAAACTAGACTCAGTTTCTCTAATAGGTATAGGACTGTTATGTTTTTCTGTGAATTTGCCTCTTCCAACTATCCTGTCAGTTTTTTGAAGAAAATACATTTCGTAAATTTTTGTAGTGTGCTGTCATTATATTTATGTCTGTAGGCTCTTTAATTCTTCATTTCTGTCATTGTTGAGATTGATGCATGCTTTCCACCCTTTTTTTGATCTGTTTTGCTATAGTACTATCAATTTTAATAGACTTTTCAAAGAAAGAACATGTTTATATTGTCAATTTACTATATTTTAATGTTTGTTTTCTCCTTCTTTATCTTTTCTTGTCTATATCCTTTCTTTTCCTCGATTTTTTTCTGGGATTGATATGCTGATCCTTTTCTAGCATCGGTAGAAGCTTAGATCATTGATTTTTCTCTTTCTTCTTCTTTTTTTTTTTTAAGATTTTATTTATTTATTTGACAGCCAGAGATCATGAGTAGGCAGAGAGGCAGAGAGAGAGAGGAGGAAGCAGGCTGTCCACAGAGCAGAGAGCCCGATATGGGGCTCAATCCCACAACCCTGGGATCATGACCTGAGCCCAAGGCAGCGGCTTTAACCCACTGAGCCACCCAGGCGCCCCTCTTTCTTCTTTTCCAGTATAAACATCAATGTAAATTTCTCTCTAGGCACAACTTTGGCTTTTGTTGTGTCCAGAAATATTTATATGCAAAATTTCATTATCACTTGGATATAATTTTTTCCAATTTTTGTTTTATTTTTGTTGCCCTATTTCTTATTTTCAGTGTGTTTTTCTATTTCCAAATAGTTGGGAGTTTTTCTCATCTTGTTCTTAATACTGACTTAAAGCCTAGATGTTCATTAGCCTAAGTACATATTCTGTTTGTTTAAAATATATCTTTTGATGTTTAAAGTATACCAAATCTGTAAATGTCTAAATGCAAATGAAAATGATGTGTTTTCTGTTTTTGTAGGCTTTCACTTGTCATTCTCATGTTGTTCAGTTTTTCTGCATATAGCATATTTTAATGGTGCACACATTTTTTAGACAAATTAATGCCCATTCTTCTTTTGCACTGATTTCATTTAAAAATATTATATTGGGGCACCTGAGTGACTTAGTTGGTTGAGTATTGGACTCTTGGTTTTAGCTCAGGTCATGGTTTCAGGGTCGTGAGATTGAGTCTGTGCAGGGCTGCATGTTCAGCACTGAGTTTGCTTGAGAGATGCTCTCTCTTCCTCTCCCTCTGCCTCTCCCCCCCGTTCATGCTCTTGTGCATATGCACTCTCTCAAATAAATAAATAAAATCTAAAAAAAAAGATTATACTGTTTCAGTTAGCTCACACTGAAAAAAATAAATAAAATAAAATAAGATAAAATAAAGGAGAGAGAGGGGCCAAATGGGAGGAAAAGGGCAAGCAAACCCCATGCAGAGCATGAAGTCTTACAAGGAGCTCTGTCTGTGACCCTGAGATCAAGACCTGAGCCAAAACCTATTGTCTGATATTTAACTGACTGAGCTACCCAGACACCCCAGAAAAATTTAAATTTACTTTGAACATTTATTTTCAAATCATTTGATTAAATTACTAATAGAATATTAATATTTTACATGGGATTATAGGTAGCTTTAAATTGATTTGGAATAGTTTTGATCTGTTTTTATAAATCTTAATATAATATCTGTAGACCATCCAGTTTGAGCCTAATCAAGTCATCATCTCTCATGCATATTATTCACAAGTCTCTTTGGTAAACAAGGGAAGTTCTCAGTTTCTTATAGATTTCTGAGTTGAGGGAAATGGATGAGAAGAATCTAAGAGATACAGATTCCTGTTGCAATAGTCTTAGCCAAAGAAACATTCATCAAAGTGGGGATGGGGAGTAAGAAAGGAGACATGAAATGGAGACCTTAGTGTAACTATGGTGTTACATCCACATTGTGCCTGTCCAGGGGACAGTGACTTGCCCAGCAACAGCTGGGCCATGTAAGATGAGAGATTGTTATGAACTGGGTGCGTCTAGTTGTTCTTCTTTGTATCTTGTATCCTGTTGTACCTTGTTTTCTACCAAAGGTCTCCTTCTTGGTATCTGTTTGACTGCTTCTGTGCTCAGAGTGATTGAAATACTGGCTTGACAGCTTTGGCCAATTTATTTATTAAAAAAAAAAAGCAAGAGGAAAATTTTAGGAGTCAATCCTTTGATCCCTTGTCAGAGGACCACTTTGTTACGTTGGTTAAGTTGTGAATATGTTTAGCTTCCATCTAAGAGTGGCAGAGGAAGAAGTCTACTATTCATAGACACACTCAGTGACTAATACTGTCATTTACAATCCTGACTTATTTAGAGAGACTTCAGCTCACAGACTCTTCCTTGGGATTTGAAGGTTCATTCAAAAGTTAAATGACTAGATGTACAACATAGTAATTTGACAAATTTATACATTATGCCATGCTCATCACCAGTGTAGCTACCATCTGTCACCATACAACATTATTACAATATCATTGATTATATTCCTTATGCTGGTCCTTTTACTCCTGTGACTTATTCATTCCATAACTAGAATCCTGTATCCCTGACTCCCTTCACCATCTCCTACCTCTCTCCCCCCGGCAATCATCAGTTCTCTGTATTTATAGGTCTGATTTTGCAAAGGCAACATTGTGTCAACTATACTAAAAATAAATAATTAAATGGCATAGTAGATTCCAGCAAAATATTTGACATAAAATATAATTTCTTATGTAAATTATCTTTCCCATTTGATATCAATTATGGATTTAGTGTTCTTTGAATAAAATGGGCTAAAGCAAAAAAGTTTTTTAAAAAGTTAAAGGACTGGGGAGACTAATAAATTAAGAAGACCATGGAGATGGGGAATAAAGAGTTTAAATTATGGAAAAAGTAGGTCCCCCCCCCCTCTTTTTTTCTATACACTAACATTGCTGTGGCCATAGGGACTTATTTTTGTTTTTGTTTGGACCAGGATTTTTCATATGAAAAATTGATAATTGGCTAAAAATCTTTATTCTGTATGATCAAGCAAAAAAAGACAGCTTAGAAGATTTGCTCATTTGGAAGAAGAGGGAGATTGACAAAATGTTGCTTATATTGGGGACCATTCAGATTTTAAGAACAGAGTACTTAGAAAAAAATAAATATTAAGTAACCATAGAATGAAGAATGTACTTTTCATGAGAGAAATAAAACTTGAATATTTTGCAGTAATACAAAAAACCTGAATAATTTGTTCACCTTCTTTTGGAAGCCAGTTACTCTTTTTTCTTTCATGTCACATGCTGAGTAGTTTTCTTTCAGATTCAGACTGAAAGTAACTTTTCCCCATGAATTAATTGTCCAGATGGAGTGTGATTCATAACTGAAGTTGATAGTTAGGTAATAGGTAGGTGTTCATGCAGATTACATATCAAACTTTCAGTATTTTCTTCACCTTTATGATATATCACTGCAGTGCATTTTATGTTAGGGTGATTATTTAACATTTGCCCAAATATACAGAAACAGGGCTCAAAAATAAAATATAAATTTCAGACAACCTATAATGGTACTGGTAACAAATATATATGTAGTTTTTAAGGTAGAGCCTTTGAAAATAATTTGAATTTATCACCAACATTTATAATTTAAATTAAGTACTCTGTATCTATTGTTACTATGTATGTATTTATTAGTGGACGACTTTTACCATCAAGTTTTCTAATTTGTTTAATTTAAACCTGGAAGGAAAGATATTAGAGGCCTACCCTATGGAGGGGGCAATTCCTTTGTGTAAGTGCTATATCACTGAAGGTTCGTTATTGTTTTATAATATAGAGTTTACTTTTAGAGCATTTTTAGATCTATATGAAAATTAAGAAGATAATTCTCAGGTAGAAATTTCACATATACACTAATATAGTTTCTCCAGTTATTAACATCTTACATTCGTATTGAGCCATTGTTACAATTAACTAATATTGATATGTTATTAACTCAGGCCTCCAGTTTATTCAGATTTCCTTAATTTTTGCCTTTTTTAAAAATTCCAGGATGTTGAGTTCTATATATTTTAGCCCTTCCTTACCTTCTGTTACAACAAGATGTTCTCACTCATTTATGTATTTTTTATCCAAGTCCTAGAACAAGGCTTTCTCTAAGAGCCTTTCTCCAAGGTTTCTTTTATTACAGAATCATTCATATTAAAAAATAAGATCTGATACTAAGATATGCTCATTGACCCTTAGGCCCTCATACCTGACAGAGCAAAGACATATATAACCATACAAACCTGTGTATTTACATATCTACAAACATTCCTTTTTTATGTTTTTTTAAATTTTTTAAATTTTTTATAAACATATAATGTAACCCCACCACCCTCTCCTGACACCCCTCCCCCACACTCCTTTGTTTTATGACATTAAGAGTCTCTTTTGGTTTGTCACCCTCCTGATCCAATCTTGTTTCATTTAATATTTTTCCTACCCCCTTAACCCGCCCCCCCCATTGCATCTCCACTTCTTCATATCAGGGAGATCATTAGATAGTTGTCTTTCTCCGATTGACTTATTTCGCTAAGCATGATACCCTCTAGTTCCATTCATGTCATCGCAAATGGCAAGATTTTATTTCTTTTGATGGCTGCATAGTATATCATTGTATATATATATACCACCTCTTATTTATCCATTTATCTGTTGATGGACATCTTGGTTCTTTCCATACTTTGGCTATTGTGGACATTGCTGCTAGAAACATTTGGGTGCACATGACCCTTCGGATCACTACATTTGTATCTTTAGGGTAAACACCCAGTAGTGTAATTGCTGGGTCATAAGGTAGCTCTATTTTCAACATTTTGAAGAACCTCCATGCTGTTTTCCAGAGTGGTTGCACCAGCTTGCATTCCCACCAACAGTGTTGGAGGGTACCGCTTTCTCTGCATCCTCACCAGCACCTGTCATTTCCTGACTTGTTAATTTTAGCCATTGGATGACTGCTGTGAGGTAGTATCTCATTGTCATTTTGATTTTTATTTCCTTGATTCCAAGTGATGTGGAGTACTTTTTCATGTGTCTGTTGGCCATCTGGATGTCTTCTTTGCAGAAATGTCTGTTCATGTCCTCTGCCTATTTCTTGATTGGATTATTTGTTCCTTGGGTGTTGAGTTTGCTAAGCTCTTTATAGATTGTGGATACTAGCCCTTTATCTGATATATGGTTTACAAATATCTTCTCCCATTATGTCAGTTGACTTTTGGTTTTGTTGACTGTTTCCTTTGCTGTGCAAAAGCTTTTGATCTTGATGAAGTCCCAATAGTTCATTTTTGCCCTTGCTTCCCTTGCCTTTGGCGTTGTTCCTAGGAAGAAGTTGCTGCGGCTGAGGTCGAAGAGGTTGCTGCCTGTGTTCTCCTCAAGGATTTTGATGGATTCCTTTCTCACGTTGAGGTCCTTCATCCATTTTGAGTCTATTTTCGTGTGTGGTGTAAGGAAATGGTCCAGTTTCATTCTTCCTCATGTGGCCGTCCAATTTTCTCAGCACCATTTGTTGAAGAGACTGTCTTTTTTCCATTGGACTTTCTTTCCTGCTTTGTCCAATATTAGTTGACCATAGAGTTGAGGGTCTATTTCTGGACTCTCTATTCTGCTCCATTGATCTATGTGTCTATTTTTGTGCCAGTACCGTACTGTCTTGATGATGACAGTTTTGTAATAGAGCCTGAAGTCTGGAATTGTGATGTCACCAGCTTTGGCTTTCTTTTTCAATATTCCTTTGGCTATTCGAGGTCTTTTCTGGTTCCATATAAATTTTAGGATTATTTGTTCCATTTCTTTGAAAAAATTGGATGGGATTTTGATAGACATTGCATTAAATGTGTAGATAGCTTTAGGTAGCATAGACATTTTCACAATATTTGTTCTTCCAAACCATGATCATGGAACATTTTTCCATTTCGTTCTGTCTTCCTCAATTTCTTTCATGAATATTTTATAGTTTTCTGAGTATAGATTCTTTGTCTATTTGGTTTGTCTTGTTGCTGGTGTAAAGAAATGCAACTGATTTCTGTGCATTGATTTTATATCCTGACATTTACTGAATTCCTGTACAAGTTCTAGGAGTTTGGGCGTGGAGACTTTTGGGGTTTTCACATATAGTATCATATCATCTACAAAGAGTGATAGTTCAACTTCTTCTTTGCCAATTTGGATGCCTTCAATTTCTTTTGGTTGTCTGATTGCTGAGGCTAGGACTTCTAGTACTATGTTGTAGATCTAGTACTATGTTGAATAGCAGTGGTGATAATGGACATCCCGGCCATGTTCCTGACCTTAGCAGAAAAGCTCTCAGTCTTTCTCCATTGAGAATGATATTTGCGGTGGGTTTTTCATAGATTGCTTTGATGATATTGAGGTATGTGCCCTCTATCCCTAAACACTGATCATGAAGGGATGCTGCACTTTGTCAAATGTTTTTTCAGCATCTATTGAGAGTATCATATGGTTCTTGTTCTTTCTTTTATTAATGTTTTGTATCACATTGATTGATTTGTGGATGTTGAACACCTTGCAGTCCTGGAATAAGTCACACTTGGTCATGGTGAATAATCCTTTTAATGTACTGTTGGATCCTATTGGCTAGTATTTTGGTGAGAATTTTCGCATCTGTGTTCATCAAGGATATTGCTCTATAATTCTCTTTTTTGTTGGGGTCTTTGTCTGGTTTTGGGATCAAGGTGATGCCAGCCTCATAAAATGAGTTTGGAAGTTTTCCTTCCATTTCTATTTTTTGGAACAGTTTCAGGAGAATAGGAATTAATTCTTCTTTAAATGTTTGGTAGAATTCCCCTAGGAAGCCGTCTGGCCCTGGGCTTTTGTTTGTTGGAGATTTTTGATGACTGTTTCAATATCCTTACTGGTTTTGGGTCTATTCAGGTTTTCTATTTCTTCCTGGTTCAGTTTTGGCAGGTTATATGTCTCTAGGAAAGCATCCATTTCTTCCAGATTGTCAAATTTGTTGGCATAGAGTTGTTCATAATATGTTCTTATGATTGTTTGTATTTCTTTGGTGTTGGTTGTGATCTCTCCTCTTTCATTCATGATTTTATTTATTTGGGTCCTTTCTCTTTTCTTTTTGAGAAGTCTGGCCAGGCATTTATCAATCTTATTAATTCTTTCAAAGAACCAGCTCCTAGTTTTGTTCTATTATTTTTTTGGTTTCTATTTCATTGATTTCTGCTCTGATTTTTATGATTTCTCTTCTCCTGCTGGGTTTAGGCTTTCTTTGTTGTTCTTTCTCCAGCTCCTTTAGGTGTAGGGTTAGTTTATGTATTTGAGACCATTCTTGTTCTTGAGAAAGGCTTGTATCACTATATATTTTCCTCTCAGGACTGCCTTTGCTGTCTCCCACAGATTTTGAACCATTGTGTTTTCATTAACATTTGTTTCCATGAATTTTTTCAATTCTTCTTTAATTTCCTGGTTGACCCAATCATTCTTTAGAAGGATGCTGTTTAGTTTCCATGTATTTGTTTTTTTTCCAAATTTCCTCTTGTGATTGAGTTCTAGGTTCAGAGTATTGTGGTCTGAAAATAGGCAGGGAATGATCCCAATCTTTTGATACCGGTTGAGACCTGATTTGTGACCCAGGATGTGATCTATTCTGGAGAATGTTCCATGTGCACTAGAGAAGAATGTGTATTCTGTTGCTTGGAATGTTCTGAATATATCTGTGATGTCCATCTGCTCCAGTGTGTCATTTAAGGCCTTTATTTCCTTGTTGATCTTTTGCTCGGATGATCTGTCCATTTCAGTGAGGGGAGTGTTAAAGTCCCCTACTATTATTGTATTCTTGTCAATGTGTTTCTTTGATTTGTTATTAATTGGTTTATATAGTTGGCTGCTCCCACGTTAGGGGCACAGATATTTAAAATTCTTAGAGCTTCTCATTGGACAGACCCTTTGAGTATGATATAGTGTCCTTCCTCATCTCTTATTATAGTCTTTGGCTTAAAATCTAATTGATCTGATATAAGGATTGCCACCCCAGCTTTCTTCTGATGTCCATTAGCATGGTAAATTGTTTTCCACCCCCTCACTTTCAATCTGGAGGTGTCTTTGGGTCTAAAATGAGTTTCTTGTAGGCAGCATATTGATGGGTTTGGTTTTTTATCCATTTTGAATCCCTATGTCCTTTGATTGGGGCATTTAGCCCATTTACATTCAGGGTAACTATTGAGAGATATGAATTTAGTGCCATTGTATTGCCTATAAGGTGATTGTTACTGTATATTGTCTCTGTTCCTTTCTGATCTACTATTTTTAGGGTATCTCTTTGCTTAGAGGACCCCTTTCAATATTTCCTGTAGATCTGGTTTGGTGTTTGCGAATTCTTTCAGTTTTTGTTTGTCCTGGAAGCTTTTTATCTCTCCTTCTATTTTCAATGATAACCTAGCTGGATATAGTATTCTTGACTGCATGTTTTTCTTGTTTAGTTCTCTGAATATAACATGCCGGTTGTTTCTGTCCTGCCAGGTCTCTGTGGGTAAGTTCTCTGCCAATAAATATTTTTACCATTGTATGTTACAGACTTCTTGTTCTGGGTGCTTTCAGGATTTTCTCTTTGTCGCAAAGACTTGTAAATTTTACTATTAGATGATGGGGTGTGGACCTATTCTTATTGATTTTGAGGGGGATTCTTTGTACCTCCTGGATTTTGATGCTTGTTTCCTTTGCCATATTAGGGAAATTCTCTACAATAATTCTCTCCAATATCCCTTGTGCTCCCCTCTCTCTTTCTTCTTCTTCTGGAATCCCAGTTATTCTAATGTTGTTTCGTGGTATCACTTATCTCTCAAATTCTCCTCTCATGGTCCTGTAGTTGTTTGTCTCTCTTTTGCTCAGCTTCTTCATTCTCTGTCATTTGGTCTTCTATATCACTAATTCTTTCTTCTGCCTCATTTATCCTAGCAGTAAGAGCCTCCATTTTTTATTGTACCTCATTAATAGCTTTTTTGATCTCAACTTGGTTGGATTTTAGTTCTTTTATTTCTCCAGAAAGGGCTTTTATCTCTCTGGAGAGGATTTCTCTAATATCTTCCATTCCTTTTCTGAGACTGGCTAGAACCTTGACAATTATCATTCTGAACTCTAGATCTGACATATTACCAATGTCTGTATTAATTAGGTCCCTAGCCTTTGGTACTGCCTGTTGTTCTTTTTTTGTGTGGTGAGTTTTTCTGCCTTGTCATTTTGTCCAGAGAAGATTATATGAAGGAGCAAATGAAATACTAAAAGGGTGGCAAAGACCTCAGGAAAATGTGCTTTAACCAAATCAGAAGAGACTCCAAATCATGGGGTGGAGAAAGGGGGTAAAAAGTTCAGAAAAAAAATTTTGAAAAAAGAACACAAATAAAGAAAAAATATAAAAAAAAGAACAAATATATATGTATTAAACTGGTGACTATAACAGGGTCACCCATTTAATTTTGGGAGTATTTTGGTCTCTTAGAAGAAACTACCTCCCAAAATTTTAAAGAATGAATAACATATATAAGGGTAAACACAAATAAGGGATGGAATATGACTATAAAAATGAAAAAAGAATTTTTTTAAAATTTCTAACAAAGGAGTTGATAAGGGAAGCTGGTTGGGAGAATGAAAAAAAGAAAGTGGAGAGAACTTGCTTGGGCTGGAGACTAGATCAAGCCTGGTGCTAGATTTAGGGTGTATTTTTATCTATTAGAAGAAGTTGTACCCCAAATTTTTTAGAAGAAAAAACCCTATGTGTATACAAAGAATAAATTTAGATACAATGAAGGATAAAATATGACTATAATAATGAAGGTTCAAAAAAGATTTTTTTTAAGAAAGTTATTAAGATAAACTAGTTAAAAAATGTTAAAAGAGGAAAGGGTAAAAATGAAAAAAAATTCCGCTGTTCTCCTTGGTAAGTGAACTTGGTCTTGGCTGGATTTCTTGTTGATCTTCTGGGGAGGGGCCTGTTGTAGTGATTTTCAAGTGTCTCTTCCGCAGGTGGAATTGCACTGCCTTTACCAGGGGCCGGGCTAAGTAATCCGCTCAGGTTCGTTTGGGGAGCTTTTGTTCCCTGAATGCTTTCTGTAGAGTTCCAGAGGACGGGAGTGAAAATGGCGGCCTCCCAATCTCCGGCCTGGAGGAACCAAGAGCTCGGGACCCCCTCTTCAGTGTGCCTTCAGAGAAAAAGCGCTAAATCACTCCTGTTTCCCCGACCTCCAGACATGCTTGGAGAAAAGTGTGCAATCACTCTTGTCTCCTTGGCCTCTGGCCGCGCTTGGAGCTCATCCAGCCTGTGACCAAGCATCTCTGTGTCTGGCACACAGCCCCGCCTGGAGTCTCCGAACCCCGCAGATCCCTGGGCTCTCCCAGGTCGGAGTCTCCCCAGATCTTGTGGGGACACCATGCACAGAGGACCTGTGTCACGGATTACGGTTCAAGGTAACCCCAAGTTAGCTCACTCCTCAGCTCTTTCTCCACAGCCGGCTTCCCCACTCTAATACCTGTGAGCTCTGCGACACTCAGACACCCCCGATCCTTCTGTGACCCCGCGGGACCTGAGGCCACGCTGTCCCCGTGAGGTTTTCACGCCGGTTTAGCCTCTGGAGTGATGTCCCTTCATGGGGCAGACTTTTAAAAGTCCTGATTTTGTGCTCCATTGTTCCGCCACTTGCTGGGAGCCAGCCCCTCCCCCCCCCCCCCCGCCCCCCTTTCTGTTTCTTTGGATTCACTTCGCCGCTGGTCCTACCTTTCAGAAAGTGGTTGATTTTCTGTTTCTAGAATTGTTGCTCTTCTTCTCTTCGATCTCCTGTTGGATTTGTAGGTGTTCGGAATGGTTTGATAAGCTATCTAGCTGATCTTCTGCTACCTGATGTCATCTCAGCCTGCTGCTTCTCCACCATCTTGACTCCTCCCCCCTCCATATCTACAAATATTTCTATATGCTGACCTCTTGAATTATACTAAGCTATATTTACTAATATCTTACTATTAGTTTTCACTAATATCTCCAACTATACTCTGTTAGTACACGAATCGTTCTAGGTTCCTCCCCTTGTTTAGTTTATCTATAAATCCCCACTCTAGCAGTGAGAAACCTGGTTTTCATCATCCTTTTTCCATTACTTAATTGTTCCTTGTGGAGTTTTAAGTAAGTATAACATTCTCTCATAATTTTAATTCTTCCTAATATCATATAATGTTATTACATGCTATTTTTAGCCCTTTTTTCTAGTCCCCATCTTCTGTCACTTTAAATTTCAGGATTCAACTTAATACATATATTGTTTAGGTCTCTTCTTTTGACACAGTCTTCTAAGATGCTGTGTGTATACATTGAGCATCAGGTGATAACTTGCAATCAGTGTATATTCCAATATTATAAAACTTGGAGCAAATGCTACAATTTAGGGGTGCCTGGGTGGCTCAGAGGGTTAAGCCTCTGCCTTCGGCTCAGGTCATGGTCTCGGGGTCCAGGGATCGAGCCCCGCATTGGGCTCTCTGCTCAGCAGGGAGCCTGCTTCCCCCCTCTCTCTGTGCCTGCCTCTCTGCCTACTTGTGATCTCTGTGTGTCAAATAAATAAAATCTTTTTAAAAAAATGCTACAATTTTAAATATAGCTCATATTTGTTATAGATACCTTTGTATCTATATATATATCTATAAATATGTGAATGCCTTTGTGTCTTTTATGTTTGTGTCTGACATTTGCTTATGCAAGCCTCCAGTTACATATACTATAAACCTTATCAGGTACATTAACAACCATTTGAAATTCAAAGAAAAAAATAATAAAATATCTAATATAAGCCTCTCTAACATACATTTACATGAAGTATTTTGAGATGAGATAATTAATAGCATATTTTTCTTTGAGAAAATACTGTTCTTTTTGTTGCCACTTTATGATTTGATATACTTTTCAGGATTGCATAATATTTTAAATAGGTTCTGTTGATAAGGGAATGATTTAAAAGCAGTGCAGATTTTATTCATGTTAGGTGATTTCTTGTCTAAAGATGAAAAACTAATCAATGTCAAGAAAACATGTGTTTAACTTATTTTTCTAGTAGTATAGGAGGAACTTTCTATAGCTCCATTCATACTCTGTTGACCAGGTGACTGCAGTATGCAATGAATATGAGAGGCTTCATTATAGATCTGGTCTATGATCTAAGGCTCCAGACTAGAGGAAAAACTCACCAGAACTTCATATTGTCAAACTTAGTCACTTAATTGTAATACTGAACAACATATTTCAGTTACAGCCTATTGTAGTAGTTTTGTGCTTTACCAGTTTTGTGTATTTAAAATTATAAGTCTTATTTATTTTCTGATACTATTTTAATAATATTTCAGGGTAATTCTAATAGATGTGATATTAATAGAATAGAAAGATCAGGGCTGGTATATTTTTTCACATTGGTACCCATTAAATTTGTAATGTTTTCTACTGATGCTTATCACCAAATCACCCTCTTAGTTTTTGTAATCAGAAATGTACTTGAGCAGTTAGTTAAAAATGGAGGATGTTTCTTTGAGGATAGGTCCATTTGTTGAATATACTATATGTTTTTGAATTAACTATATCAAAAAGTATATGGAACTCATTATTTTCTCTGGTACTAGGTTAATTATTATACATATATTAACACATTTGATTTTCACAAGAACTCTAGGTTCTATCATTTTATTTTATTTTTTCCATATTCTGTCATTTTAATGGTGAGGGTATTGAGGTAGAATGTTTGGTGACTACTTTAAGATCGCTAAGGCTAGAAAATAGCAAACACAGAATTTGACCTTTCTAGCAGCCCAGATATGAATTCTCTGCTTCACCATTATCTTTGCTGCATCTTACCTGACATATGGCATCTTTACTTTCCTTTTCATTTTCTTTAAAGGGTAACAGGAACTTATAGAAGCTGTGTAATAATTAGATACAACTAGGTTTTTAGACTTTTCTCTCTGGGTAAAGCCACAGAGTCAGTACGAATTTAACAACAGAATTTAGGCAATCCATGTAGTTTGTGTCTTTACAACTCAGTTTGCAGAGCAATAACTTTTCAAGCTTAGAAGTGATGTAGTAATTATTTAGATTACACACATCAGAAACATAATTAGACTAAAGTTTTGGTGAAAACACAACTGAATTTTTGACTTCACAGGGGGAAGAATATAGACACATCTTTTTAGTTAGGAGTTTTTTTGTGTTCTAAGCCTCAGTGAGTATATTTTGACAGGGATTTTAAAAAATGGCTTAATCTGAATATAAAACTAACCAATGTGTGGTTAAGAGAACTTCTACTGAATAAATGTAGTATGTAGTATTATGTCCCCAAATACTACTGTTGTTTTTATTTTGGTTTTAAGTAAACTTTTCATTTTGGAATATATTGGGATTTATAGAAAAGTTTGCAAAGCTAGTACAGAGAGTTTCTGTATACCTTTCATCAAATTTCCCTTTTTATTACCAACTTACATTATTATGGCACAGTTATCAAAGCTGAGATATTGCTTCATTATTATTAACTACTCCTTGGTTTATTTGAATATTAACAACTTTCCATTACTGTCCTTTTTTTCCTCCCAAAAATACAACCCAGGTTAACATACATGTTTATTTGCCAAGTATCCCCTGTCTTCTCTGATCTGTGAGAATTTCTCAGTCTTTTACTTTTTTACTATTTTGACTGCCTTGATGTCACCTAGTCAAATATTCTGCAGAAGGCCTCCAATCTGAATTTGTCTAATATTTTTCTCAAGGTTAGACAGGAGCCATACATTTTTGAACAAAATATCACATAGATAGTATAACCAGATCATATTATGGCATCCACACAACATTCCTGATGATAAATTTTGCTATATGACTAAGGTAGTGATTGATAGCTATCTCTTTGTAAAATTACTATTTTAACTTTTCTACAGTACTTTTTTCTGGAAGTTAGTTACTCTGTCTAGCCCACCACAAAGGTGAGAAGAGGGAAGGAGGCAATTAAAATCTATCTCCTGGAAGGAGGCATATCTACATATATTATCTGTAATTCTTCTAAAAGAAAGATTTGTCTCATATTCACCATTAATTTACCAAAACATTCTTTTAAATATCAAATAAATTGACTTGTGAACTATCGTATTAGCAATGATTTCTATCAGCAGCTACATGGATTTCTCAATTTAATTACCTGAATTAAAAACAAATTATTGTGAACATTTTTGTGTTTTTATGTAGGTTGAAAACATCACACAATATGACACACTTGACATTTAGCATTTCCTCTGTCATTTATTTCAAGTGTCATATAAAAAGTTAGAAATGGTAATTGTGGAATGCATATTTTACCTAAGACATACACGATGAATCATACACTTGTGTTTACATTGTATAATGAAAATAAGCATTTATGTATATGGTCCACAGTGCTTAAACTTACAGAAATCCTAGTATTCTCAGGGTAGAAAATAGTTGCTTTAGATCATTTTCTTTGACTACTGAGATAGTATGGGCAAAATAAAGGCCTATTAGAAAATTCAATTAAAAAAAAATTCAGAGCCCTGGGTGTGGTGCATAAACAATGAATCTTGGAACACTGAAAAAATAAAATAAAAATTTTAAAAAAAGGAGAAAATTCAGTGCCTGTAAAATTATAATGTTCTCCTGCACAGAAAACATAACAACAACAAAACTCCCTTATGTTCTGGATTTGTTGAATATTACCTGTGATTTTTGTTTAGGCACTGTACACAGAGTTCTTTCCTTTAAAGATATTTAAACTTTTTGATATTTTAAGGAGGTACTTAAGCTGAACTGATAAAAATGAAACAACTATCTCAGAGTCACTAATTCAAGTTTGCCAGTATGTTTCTGGTTTAGATTACATTTGAAATTGGATTTTAAGAGAGAATTATAACTAGGTAAAATTAAGACTGGGGCTCAAGTGATTAAACTTTCATGCTGGTTTGGTTTGGGCTTTAAAATATGTATTCTGTATGTATGTATCTATATAATTGGATCCTATATGAATTTCTATTCTTTTAAGTCCATAAGATTTTTACTGGAAGTGAGAATAACTATTCGTATAATCAGTGTTAACATAATTCTCCACTGGTTTGCTAGCTAAAGAATAAAAACTTCCCCTAAATTTTCAGAAATTAACTATACAGTACGATATTTGCCTATTGGCCCTTAAAGACCAAATGTTTTATGTGCATTAATCTTTTTGTGTGGCTCCTTCTTTTAGAAGAGTGATCTATGGTTGATACTACTTGACTATCTTGTCTTCTAAAATATCCCACATATTAAAATATTTGTAAATATAAAGAGAAATAGATAATAAAAATGATACTAGAAAAATAACATTTTAGAAAATAAACTAATAATTATGAATTTGTTTTTAAATGGATATTTCCCTAATTCTGGCATTTAAATGAAATGATCCATTGATTCAAATTTCTGACTCAAAGGATTTAAACTAACATTTGACTTAAACCTCCCATTTTTCAGATAAGACATGCACCTGGAAATATTAAATTAGCTATCTTACTGCATCTAAGCTCATTTCTTAAAATATAGTTATGTTTTAAAAAGTTTTAACTTTGGTTTAGGTTCCTAAATTTATTTCTGTGATGGGGTTCACATTTCATCCCTAATATGTGAAACTTCTAGATAGGGTATAGATTGATTGCACACACAGTTTCACAGAGTAATTTATGTGATGAGTCATGGAGTTACTGAACCAGTCAGGAATCATAAGACTCCTGCTAGGTTGAGAGAATCAATAAGAAAAGAAAAAAAGAAAGCAAAGCAATTTGAGATAAACAGAACAGATTTGTATGACATTCTTAAAAGCATCTGTTTCAGGATACCCTGCTGATAGAGGAAAAATTAAATTAGACTCAAATATAAGTGTGACATATTTTAGAATTCAAACTGCCACTCTGCTTGTCAGACAGGCCTGTGGTACTTGTATTCATAGCAATTACATTTTTTTAAATTCAAGAGTAATCTAACAAAAGATCCTCCCTCCTTATGCCAATGCTAAACTTTGAAATACTGGCAAGAAAATCTTTATCTATGGAAGATTTTTATTTTGTTGGAATAGAAAGTTTTTCTTCCAATGGAAAAAGATTGTTTTTATCTAACTTTGGAGGAATGCCAGATTTAAAATGACTTTTGTAAAAATTTTCATTTTAACTTTGTCCACTTGCTAAGGAAAAAAAAAGAAATTGTGGAGTTTGAAAATAAATCTGTAAATTAAAAATAAAGTTAAAGGAGTGATGAATAATAATGTGCATCTGAAACACTACATCACATTTATTTGGCAAGTGAAGGATTCTGTCCTAGCAGGTCATCTGGAAGCTACACACAATATATGCAAGGTAAACTTGACTTTGATATTATTGGCTGACGAGTATAATTCTCTTGTTTCAACATCAAAGTTAGATAAGTAGACATTTAACATTGTGTTCTATCATTTCACATCATTCAAATTCTAACTCAGAAGGATGTTAAAGTATATTTTGCGCCAACCTTCCATTTTGCAACTTATGTGAAAATATGAAATGCCTTAACTTGCTTACTTAAGTATTTAGGGAGAGTGAAATAGAAGAATCAATGATACTATGATACTATGGCACTCTACCTTCATGTATGTGGATAGATATAGATGCAGGTATATAAATACATTAATGAACCTTATAATAAGAATACATATTTGACTGCTAGCATAACTGCTATATAAGTAAATGAAAAAGATCCCAGAGTTGGTGAATAGTCTGGATTTCTAAAATTTACTTTTTATCTGTATATATCATTACATATTCAATATTTTAGATGAGAATTTCATTGGCTTGACATTTTGTAGTTCAAACTCCATAAAGAAAAAAAAACAAATTTTAAATAGCATAATTTTATGTTCAAGCATATAATAATTAGAATATAAAATATTGTTATATTTATAAAATATGCTTTATATATGTTATAATTATAAAATAATTAGATATTAGACTATATCATTGCAAGAACTGCTTCTGAACTATCCTGTTTGACTTTTTCTTTTTTAAAAACCAAACATATTTTCAAAACTGTAGAAAGTAACATGTAACCTCTAATCATTTAATTTTTATGATTTTATTTGATATTTTAAGGGCTTCTCATTTATTCTGTTAGAATACTGACGTTTAAATATTGGGAGTGAACCTCTTCATGTGGCAGCATGACTGCTGTTATGTAACCCTAATACCAACCCTGGTGATTTTCCATCTGACTATTGGTTTTTCTTTCAGAGCAATACAAGTGTGGTGCTATTGTTTTACATCCTTGTACTTAGAAAATTTGATTTTGTCTTTCCTCTGTAGTAATGCACTTAGTATAGTTGTTTTTTTTTTTTTTTAATTTTTATTTATTTATTTATTTTGACAGAGAGAGATCACAAGTAGGCAGAGAGGCAGGCAGAGAGAGAAGGGGAAGCAGGCTCCCCGCTGAGCAGAGAGCTGGATGTGGGGCCTGATCCCAGAACCCTGAGACCATGACCCGAGCTGAAGGCAGAGGCTTTAACCCACTGAGCCACCCAGGTGCCCCCTTAGTATAGTTTTTAAACTTTAATTTTGTAAAAGAGACTAAAGGACCAGTGTGTGTGTGTGTGTGTGTGTGTGTGTGTGTGTGTGTGTGTGTGTATTTGTGAGAGAGCACATGGGCACTCTTTATAATGACCTCAGGAGTCACGAGAGCAGGTTATCCCTGATGTAGTTGTTAACATTGAGTGGGTAGATTTTTTGATATTGAAAACATTTTTAAGACAAAATTCCTGTTTTATATATAAGTAGCATGATTATATTTTAAGAATCTATAAAGTTATAAAACATGGAGCATATTTCTTACCAAGAAACAGTAACACTTTTTTTTTTTTTTAGGTTGGTAAGATACTCAATGACAGATTTTTCTCATTTCCTTCCTTGGCATTAGGGGGAAGTTGTACTTTTCAGTGAAACCCTGGCTTTGGCTAGATCCTGAGACCATATGTCAGATTAATTAATGTAAATTATATTGCTTTTTTTAAAAAAACATATTCCATTTTCTATCTTTTCAACATCTGAAAACACACACATTCAGAACACAGACACAGTTGAATACTTGGCACTAGTAATGATCATCAGCAACTGAAAGCTAATCCTTTAATAGATAAATTCATCCTTAAAACGATTTTACTCATAATCTCACAAATGCCTGAATAAACACATGTAATTGGCATCTTGCCTCAAAAGGTCAAGAAATTCAGACTGGGTAGAACTGATGAGGTGGAAGGGGAAGGGTAAACCAGAGCTGAGAACTGTCCTGAGAAAACACTTAGGTTATACCCTCGTCTTCAGTAATGATCTGAGACCATCAACAGAAACTTTCCAACTAACGCCACCTTTCATGAAGATATATGATGAGAAGACCCAAAGCACACATTGCAAGAGGGACTGTGCTGTTGATTAAAAACCTGCAACATTAATCTCCCTTAACTTTACAACCTTCTTCTGATAAAGCCAGAATAATGGATTAAAAACAGATTTGTGTGGAATAGTTGATGTTATTTAGCAATTTTAACTACCATGCATTGTAAATATATATGTAATAATATATATAATATGTGTGATACATATATATTATTATTTATTATGTAATATGTATATTATATAATAGTATGTGTGTATGTATACATACACACACATACATGTATATGTAATATGTATACACACACACACATACATGTATATGTAATCCATTTGAGGTTGTCTTTTCTGCCAGGAATTCATGTTATTAGATACAGAAATCAAGAGCAAGTGGGGAAGAAGGGTTGGTTCTGAGAGTGCAAATTACAAATAAGCCTTCTCCTTCTGTTTGCTTTGTTGTCTCTTCTTTTTTCCTGATGCCAACAATGAAGAGTAAAGTTGTTGGTAAGTGAAGCAGGGTTGTTTTCACAGAAAATAAAAACATTTTCCCCATGAAGCACATAGATAATGGGGATTTTTGAGACTAATCTCATATATTTATTTTATTTTATAAGTTTTTATTTAAATTCCAGTTAACATACAGTGTAATACTAGTTTCAAGTGTTCAAGATAGTGATTCAATACATCCATACAACACCCACTGCTCTTCGCAACAAGTGTCCTCCTCCCCATCACCCTATTTAATTCAGACTCACTGACCCACACACCTCCCCTCTTGGTAACCATCAATTTGTTCCCTATAGTTAAGGGTCTCTTATGGTTTGCCTCACTCTTTTTTCTCCTGTGTTCATTTGTTTTGTTTCATAAATTCCACATATGAGTGAAATCATATGGTATTTGTCTTTTTCTGACTGACTTATTTCTCTTAGCATAATCCTCTCTAACCCCATCTATGTCCTTGCAAATAACAAGATTTCATTCTCTTTTAGGATGGTGTAATGTGTGTGTGTGTGTGTGTGTGTGTGTGTGTAAAATTCCATTATAAACATCAGGGTACATGTATCCATTTGAATTAGTATTTTTATATTCTTTGGGTAAATGCCTAGTACTGTAATTGTTGGGTCATAGGGTAGCTCTGTTTTTAAGTTTTTGAGGCACCTCCATACTGTTTTCCAGAGTGGCTACACCAGTTTGCATTCTCACCAACAGTGCTCATGATATTAGCCATTTTGACAGGAATAAGGTGATAACTCATTGTAGTTTTGATTTGAATTTCCCTGATGATGTTGAGTGATGTTGAGCATCTTTTCATGTGTCCGTTAGCCTTCTGGATGTGTCTGTTAGCCTTCTTTGGAAAAACGTCTATTCACATCTTCTGACCATTTTTTAAGTGGATTATTTGTTTTCTGGGTGTTGGTTTTGATAAATTATATATTTTGAATACTAACCCTTTATTAGATGTGTTATTTACAAATATCCTCTTCCATTTTGTGGTTTTGCTTTTAGGTTTTGTTGCTCTTAGGTTTTCTGATTATTTTCTTGCTGTGCAGAAGCTTTTTATTTTGACGAAGTCTGCATAGGTATTTCTGCTTTTGTTTCCCTTGCTTTTGGTGGCATATTTAGAAAGAAGTTGCTATGGCCAATATCAAAGAGGTTACTCTCTGTGTTTTCCTCTAGGATTTCTTTGTTTTCAAATCTCATATTTGCATCTTTAATCCATTTTGAATTTATTTTTGTGTATTGCATAAGAATGTGGCAGTTTCATTCTTTTGCATGTTGCTGTCCAGCTTTTCCAATACCATTTGTTGAAGAGACTATCTTTTCCCCATTGATATTCTTTCCTGTTTTGTCAAAGATTAGTTGACATTTAGTTGTGGGTTTATTTCTGAGTTTTCTGTTTTGTTCCATTGATCTATGTGTCTGTTTTTCTACCAGTGCCATACTATTTTGATCTCCATAGCTTTGTAATAGCTTTTTCTGGAGTTGTGATTCCTCCAGCTTTGCTTTTCTTTTTCAAGGTTGCTTTGCCTATTTGGAGTCTTTTGGGTTTCCACACAAATTTTAGGCCTCTTTGTTCTATCTCTGAAAAATGCTATTGTATTTTGATAAAGACTGCATTAAATGTGTAGATTGCTTTGGGTAGTGTAGACTTTTCAACAATATTTGTTCTTCTGATCCATGAGTATGGAATGTCTTCCCATTTCTTTTTCTTTTTAAGATTTTATTTATTTATTTGAGAGAAGGAGAAGAGAAAGCATGCAAGCAGGAGCAGGGGGAGGGGCAGAGAGAAAAGAGGACTCCCCACTGAGCATGCACCCAAAACAGGGCTCAATTCCAGGAACCTGAGATTATGACCTGATCCAAAGTCAGATGCTTAACCAACTGAACCACCCAGGCATCTTTGTTTTTACATTTCTTTGTCTTATCTTTGATTTCTTTCATTAGTGCTTTATAGTTTCCAGAGTACACATCTTTCACTTATATGATTATAGTCATTCCTAGGTATCTTGGGTTTTTTGATGGAATTGTAAATGAGATCAGTTCCTTAATTTCTCTTTCCCCTACTTCATCATTGGTATATAGAAACACAACAAATTTCTGGACATTGATTTTGTATCCTGAGACTTTACTGAATTTGTTTATTAGTTCTAGCAGTTTCTGGTGGAGTCTTTTGGGTTTTCTATATTGAGTATCATGCCATTTGCAAATAATAAAAGTTTTACTTCTTCCTTGACAATTTGGATATCTTGTATTTCTTTCTTGTTTGATTGCTGAGACTAGGACTTCTAGTACTAAGTTAAATAACAGTGGTGAGAGTGAACATCCCTGTTTTGTTCCTGACTGTACAGGAAAAGCTCTCAGTTTTTCCCCATTGAGGATGATATTAGTTGTGGATCTTTCATAAATTTGTTTTAAAATAAGCTGTTGGGGCACCTGGGTGGCTCAGTGGGTTAAAGCCTCTGCCTTCAGCTCAGGTCCCAGGGTACTGGGATCGAGCCCGCATCAGGCTCTCTGCTCAGTGGGGAGCCTGCTTCCCTTCCTCTCTCTCTGCTTGCCTCTCTGCCTACTTGTGATCTCTCTCTGTCAAATAAATAAATACAAATCTTAAAAAAAATAAAAAAATAAAAAAAGCTGTTGTCAAATCTCCTATTTTACTTAAGTATCAGGGTAGGACTTGTATTAACACAAAGGTAATTATGACTCCTTTCCTCAATGTTTATGTCCACAACTAGTAATTGCCTTTCCAGTAGGAGAAAATTGAAGAAGAGAGAAAATACATTTCACAGCCTAAAATTTGTTTGGTGAATCTTTCATAAATTATTGATTTACATCTGGCTCCATTATCCTAAACCAATACAAAAAGTTATATATATACATGTACATATATGTACATATATATACATACATATATATGGTCTTGTGTTTAAGAAAGTGAGAAGAGAAGAATTTTCTTTTAAGTATCAGTCATTAATTGTATTTACTGTTCATTTCAGTGTCTTCTCTATCATTCTATTAAAGGTTGCAAGTATGATGCCAATTCTTGTCCCTATACTTCAGAAGAACTTAACAACAGTACCTCAATAGGACTTGCCTTGTGGGTTCTCAGTAAATATTTATTCTTTTTCTGTAAGTTTTAGAAATATGTCATGCAAAACACTGAGAAAGGTCACAGTTCTTCAGACATGAAGAATATGACAGTATGTAGGAGAATGAAACAACTTTTTCAGAAGAATTTTTTAAAGATTTTATTTACTTTGCCAGCGAGAGAGCAAGAGAGCACAAGCAGGGGGAAGAGCAGGCAGAGGGAGAGGTAGAAGAACATACCCACTAAGCAGGGAGCCTGATGTGGGACTTGATCCCAGGACCCCAGGATCATGACCTGAGTCCAAGGCAGATGCTTAACTGACTGAGCCACCCAGGCGTCCCCAGAAAGATTTTTCACACAAAAAAATTTTACTTCAAATTTGTGAATATTTCCCATAGCACTGTCACAAACACCTGTTCCTTACCTCCAAAGTTTGTCTTTTGAAGTCCATTCTCTATTCTCTTTGCCTGTTTAGGTACCAAATTGGTAGGCCTTCCTTCACTGATCATGAACTTTGAAAATCATTTCTATTTGCCACATGCAGAAATTAGGCAGGAAAATAAAATGCTTAAGAATCAGGTCTCAACAAAGAGACTAAGAGGCAAAGACAATGTCACTTCTTTTTTTTTTTTTGCCTTATTTCCATATGTGGTCCACAAGATTGAACATGTTGGATGCTGAATGCAACAGAAGACAATTTGATTGTTTTTCTTTCTCTGAGAATTTGTTTATTACATCTGCCTGGGTTGGATACCAGAGAATCCATGACTTCACTGGTCAGATGGTGAAAAGTTGTCTGGTCACACTGTCCCCTAAAATAGACCCTATTTATAATAATATGACTGCTTTAGTGTAGTATTACACATTTACAAATTCATGTTCATTGTTCTGGAGAACAGTAGCCTATTTCTCGCAATAAGGAAAGAAATAAACTTTCTTTTTTTTTTCTCTCTTTCTTTCTTTCCTTCCCTCCCTCCCTCCCCCTTCCTTCCCTTCTTTCTTTTCTCCTTTCTTCCATCCCTTCCTTTCTCCTTCTCCTTCCTCCCTCCCTCCCTTCCTTTCTTCCTCTTTCTTTCTTCCTCCCTCCATCTATCTTTCTTTCTTGCTTGCTTTCACTTTTGCTTTCTTTCTTTCCTTCTCCATCTGGAGGTCCTACCCTTTTCCCTAACTTTGCTAATTGGATGATGGTATAGGAGGAGCTGGGGAGAAGAAAATGGGACTACAATCTCAAAAGGCCCTTACTGAATAGTCTTGAGGAAATGTTGGTTGGCTTTCTGGGTTCAGCAGGTTTTCAGAACTGACAGATTCTCTCATAAAATACTTTGGTTTGGTGAAGTCTGGTTTCCTGGGAGACCATTTCTGACATGATGATTTGAGTGCAGGGAATTTACTGAGGAATATTCTTGGGGGCATTACCTACAAGGGAGTGAAGGAACCAAGGTGGTGTAAGAATCAGTAAAACTGGGATATGGTCACAACAAAGGCCTCAGTTGATGCCACAGGGGGAGCCATACAGCAAGCTTGAGCACTAAGAATTGTCAAGAATTGCGGTAAGGGGTCCTGTGCCCTCACATTTCCACTATTGTCCAGTCATTGACAAATCTGCACATAGTGATGGAGTATAAACTTAGGTGAGGCAGCTCCGTTTGGCAGAGAATATTACCTAAGAGAGAGTGTCCTATGAACTATCAACAGTCACACTTCTGGCAACTGGGAAATGAACATTTGGTTCTAAAAAGGAGATATTTTTGGCATAGTATAGATCTGCAACAATTGTACCCTTTAAATGTACTCTTTAACTGCATTTGTTTCATAGAGCAATGCATGTAGGAAAACCTTATAAATGTTCTCTTAATATCTACTACTTTTAAATACATATTTATTTGGTGTGATTAATTTATATTTAGTTTGCTTTTCTTATTGTAACTTCAGCACAGAAAAGACATAATCAAAAAATAATGTATAGTACGGACAACATATGGTTTCTCAATTTGTGATAGCAATCAAATGCTGATATATTATAGTCAATATATTTTATGTACCTTTGTACCAGACATGGTCCTATGAGTGATATTAAAACTCAGAGCAAAGAGATGAGAAATACCTGATGGAGCAACAGATGCTTATATTGGAAGACATTGAGAAAATCATGATGGAATAAGTGACTTTTCGTGGAAAATAATTCCAGAGATAGGGCAGAGAATAGCTAAACACAGAAGCAGGAGAGAGAATGACTTCCTTGGGAGGTGGCAAGCAGCTTACCTTATTAATAACAGATGGTAAAGATTATAAGAAAACTTAAAAGATGAGAGAATGCAGGTGTTCATGAATATAAAAAAAGCTGAACTGAGAACTTTTATCTTGATTGCAAAGCTCTGTTCAAATTTAAATGGTATGAAATCTCTCAGATATTAAAAACTGTAAGAAAATACAGAGAAGAAATTTCACTAGGGAAAAGAGTGGAACAAGAGGTTCAGAAACTAAGATTTCAAACTGATTGTGGTTACAAGAAATTAATAATTGGCATTGTCATAGGCATCTGTCTAAAAATCTATGCATCTATTATGTTTTTGTAGAGTGTGTGTGGAGGGTCTACAGCTTCTCTTCTACAATCTATTCACCTTTCCTCCACTTTTATCACTACAAAAGAGTTTTGTTGAATGTGGCTCAGAAATCTCTTCTCTTCTAAAAAATTAAGTGCAAATATAATGTAAGGTATTAGATCCTTTGCTAGATTTGATTAGACCTCCATCTAATTTATGATATCTAACTTGCATTTAGGATTCAAACTCTTTCCAATAGTGTTCAATATTCTTCTTAATTAAAAATAGGTGAAATATGGTATTTTTACCAAAGGAAAATCATATTGTTGATAGAAAATAACCTCATTATTTATTACTGTGTTTCAGTTTCTGCAACTATAAAGTGAGGGAGTTTGACTAACTGATCAATGCAGACTTCTCCAGGCTTAAATAATAATGCAGTTTTGATATTATAAAAGTAAAAATTGAGATTTGTAGAAGTGCCAAAATGACTTTGAATGATATAATTAAATTACATCTATTCACAGCAAACATTTTAATTTATTCTTTTTTTCTTAATTAGCCAAATGTCACATGGCTCTAATTCAGTAAGTGGTGGGCTAATGGAATAGCACAATGAACTACATTGTATATTCAAGTATTCAGTCTTAATGTTTTAATTGACAAGTATGCATTCTCCAAAGTGCTAAAATAGGGAAAAAAAAATTGTAAGCTTCTTCTGAAAAGCTCAATCAGACTACTTTTGATACCCAAGGCTATTATTTAATTTTATTGTCCTTTGAAAGCCTAAAAGTTTTCTTGTCTCTTTTTGAGAGTCTCAGCATAAATATATAGAACAAATCATTATCTGTCATGGGCCAGGCAATAAGGTATACTGGTTAAAATATTTTAATAATAATAAAAAAATTTTTAATAATAATAAGACACATCTATACATTTCCCAAGTAAATATTGGCCTTTCTGACATTTACTACCCCCGACATACACACGTTTTGATGAATCCATATTCTGTCTTCTGCAATAAAACCAGAAAACAAGTATTCTCTTTTATATCACTTCTTTATAATCTGATCAGAAGTTGTACCTCAGCTTTGTTAATTCTCATTTGTGTTCTTCTCTGTTCTTCTCTGTTGTGACCCATGGCCCAATTTGCTCTGTTTGCCACTGGGACAGAAACATCTATCAATCTCACTTTCTGCAGAGGACAAAAGGAAATGTAATCTAAAGAAATCACATTTTACTCTACTGACCTCTACTTTTTTCTCCACGATGTTCCTGTGCAGTGCCATTTGAGTGAGTCACAAGATTATTACAAATCAAAGGAATTACAACTTAATCATGCAACAAATATGCCATAGTGCAAAAAATAAACACCATATCTGTTTATTTATTGAAACCCTATTTAAGCTGCTCAAGGCACCTATTCTCTAGGCTGGGATGAAATCCATTTTCACTTGTAAAATTGGATGAAGTGGGAAAATTCTCTTCCTTAGAATCTTACTTACTACCCTGGAGGGGAAACTTTCCTTTAGTCTGTCATACAGATCCCAAGTGATATGCTCATTGATCCAGGCTACTTTGAAGATGGCTTTTCCCCTGGTTTAAATCCAGTAAGTAATCTTTTCAGGGATGACTGCTAGGACATGCTGAGCAGAGCCAAGCAGCAAGCAATACCACACAGTCATCCCCAGGAACTTGTTGGGTGCTGTGGCCCACAAGAATGTCATCGTCTTCCCAGTGCCTATTGGACACTATCTAGACACACTTCCTTCTGCTTATACAAATTATAGCCCAGCTTTGCCTTTTGTTAAGATATTAATGTTTTTTTTTTAAGGATGCTAATAGGCCATTGAGGAAAGCAGAGTTAAGATCACATCTTATTCATTACATACATCGACAGCATTGGGAAAAAATATAAATTAATGTCTCAGTGACTGTCTCACTACATATGACTTAGCTCCTTTGCCTGGAATGGAGGGAGAGGAAGGCAATGCAGGTTTAATTGGAATTGAATATTCTATATTATGCCATTTTCATTAAAGACTTGCACAAATAAGTATAAAGTTGTAATAGTTCTTTCCCTAGGAAAGAAAGAGATGAAGAAGGGTAGCAATACAGTATAGTAAAAAAAAAAAAAAACTGTCTTTGAAATTTCAGATATGGATTGAAAGGCCAAATAAGACATTTTCTGAACACCTGCAGTTGACAAGATGTTGTATATTCCTCTTACTTTTTTGTCTATAAACAAGGATATATTAGTTTACCAGGGCTGTGACCATAAGAAAATACCACATTCCTGTAAAAAAGAAAAAAAAAAAAAAGAAAAGAAAGAAAGAAAGGAAAAGAAAGTTATAATGAAGTGAAGCAATCTCTCAGTTCCTAGTCTATGCACCAAAAATGTTACCTAATAAACACATCTGAAAGGGGAAAACTAGTAAATGTAGAGCATTTGTTGCACTTTTTCCATAAAAAAAAAAACAACACATCTAATTCCAACAGAATTTGAAGAGACCTATGTTTTTCTCATATAACAAATAAGAAAACTTATATAGTCAATAGATAATCAAAGGCACTAAAAATAAGAATATCAAATAAAAATTCTACAGCCTTTATTTGAGTGCCTTTCTCCTCATAGGATGTTTAAAAGTGATTCTTGACATTATTAAAGTACAGCTTGAGAATCTGTATCATCTTTTTATTGGTAACTTAATGACTTCAATTCTAGTGGTAGAAAATTTTAATTATGTGTAGCACTTGTTTATAGAGTTGAAAGAGTAGGTAAAAATGGGGCATCTAGTGCACTTAACTCACTCTGCAGTGTTATATTTAAACAAAGTGAAAAGGCTACTTTCAAAATATTTTAGTAAAATGGTAAACCGTGCTAAGTATATTAATCTGTTTTTATGTATTTTCCATTTTTAGGAATATATGGAAATATTAGTATTTGTACATTTTCTGTTATGTGGCCATTTATAATTAACATTATTCCTCTGGTTATTTTTACATAAATATAGTAATACAACACAGCTTCTAATAGGTAACCATATGTATTGAATAGCAGTTTATTTCCCTGTGTTGTTTTAGTTGATTTTTCTCCTTAATGGAAGTTTACTAATAGTAACATTTAATTTTCTCCCATCTGTATTATATATTCAGAACATACTAAAACCAAGTTGATTAATGCATAAAATAATCACCACCACTCTTTGACAGTACAAGGGTTTATTAGTGTACAAAATAATGATCTACTAGGGAATGTCAAATAAATCTTGTTGCTAGTCAGATTTATGGGGAAAGGGTCAACAAGAAAATAAGTCAAGGAGTAGAAATAGTGTTTTAGGTGGGCAAGAAAGATAATGAATCATTTCTTGTCTTTGGAGGTCAATAGTAAAACTGTTGGTAAAATCTGCATGTGATATTTAAGTGAACTAAAGCCTGCCATTCACTGTACCTCCAGTGATTTCAATTGATAGAATCTTGGAAAATGCTATTTCAGTGATAAAAGCAAAACAAAACAAAAAACAAAACAAAACAAAAAACCCAGGAGAAATAAAAAACTCAAATTATCTCTTTGAAAATGTTCTAATTTATGTGATCATGGTGGTATATAAATGTACCCATTTGGTTCATTTCTTTTTTTTTTTTTTTTAATTTATTTATTTGACAGAGAGAGATCACAAGTAAGCAGAGAGGAAGGCAGAGAGAGAGAGAGGGACTCAGGCTCCCTGCCAAGCAGAGAGCCCAATGCGGGTCTTGATCTCAGGACCCTGGGATCATGACCTAAGCTGAAGGCAGAGGCTTAACCCACTGAGCCACCTAGGCACCCCAGGTGCATTTATTTTCTTACTGCTATTTCAAACTCTTACCATTCTTAATGATTCTGTCATTGGTCATATGTCTGTACATACAACCAAATAACTGATCAACTAAACCAATAATATGAAAGATTCAATTCAGTAGTATTGGGTTAAATGCTAAAACATACAGCACTGAAATTACTGTTAGTCTAAATCTTTGATCAGAATTATTACCCTGTCCCTCACATTTCATATTGGCATTTTTCCAACCATATCTGTATGATTCTGCATATCAGGATGTTTCCTATTTTACTTTTCATCATCTTTTCAGCATAACTATAACATTAAAGAAAATATTTTATTTATTTTTTAACTTAACATAATTTAAAAAAAGAAATTGGCAAAACATAAGAGAATATTTTAAATAGGAACGATTACTCAGAAAATACTACTGTAATATCAAAACTAATTTTCGCTTTAGTAATTTCCTTAACATATATTTTATTGTTATAATCGTAGTTTGCTTTTTACATTCTGTCTTTTCACTTAAGAGATCAAGATATTTAGGGGAATTAAGCCTTTCATTATACTTTACATTATATTTACACATATTATATATTGTAGTATACAGTATATACTTAAAATAGTTATTTTCATAATTATTAATTTGTATGATTTACTTTACAATTTACAAAACTTTACTTTACACTGACTGCAACATGATGGGCACCTGGGTGGCTCAGTGGGTTAAAGCCTCTGCCTTCTGCTAAGGTCATGATCCAAGAGTCCTAGGATCGAGCCCCGCATTGGGCTCTCTACTCAGCAGGGAGCCTGCTTCCCCCTCTCTCTCTGCCTGCCTCTCTACTTGTGATCTCTGTCTGACTTGTGATCTCTGTCTGTGAAATAAATAAATAATCTTTTAAAAAAATAAAATAAAATAAAATTTTGCAACATGAGTAGTGAAGTATGTCTATATATATGTATACAAAATCTTGATCTAAATGAGTAAATTTAAGGGTAGACAATTATCATTATAAGTAACATTTTCTATTATAATACCATGTTATCAAATTAGCTTACTGAATTTTAAAACTGTTTTGATTGGGAAATTTGTGGTGTTTTCATATATAGTTGTTTAGCATTGATATGACAAAATCACTTATCCTTACATGATGATATCTAAGAACTCAGCAAGCCAACAATTTATGCCAAAGATCATATCTTTAAGATATGTTGGTCTTGCATCTCTTCACTTTATAGAAAATCTATCACATATAATTTCTATCAGGTGGCCTGCATATTTTGATTCAAAAAAAATTTATTTATTTTTGACACGATAGAACTGGTTGTTTTTATAATAATTGTGACTAACCACTAAACTAAACTAAACAAACAAAAAACAACCTGATAACCAGATTTTTCCTTTCAATTAGATGTCTCTTAAAATAAAAATTCAGTGGAATTTTGTCACAGAGTGAAAATGTTTCTATCTATTGTAAAATCACTGAAGAGTATAGCTTTCTCATACCTCAAGGAATGATTTTTCTCAGGTCATTTAGTGGTACAGTCCAAAACTATATCATTCACTTATTTACCAAATAATTCTTGAATTTCCACCATGCGCCTGACATTGCTTTGAGTGCTTGAGATAAGAGGGAGGGAAAAACTGACAAAAGGCCAATTTTCCTGTCCTAATGGGGTTTATATTCTAGAGGAGGAGAGATAAAATATAAAAGTTCTATGTATATATGTATATATATATATATGTATCTATCTATTTATCATAACTATGATATCACTAAGTACTAGGAAGAGGAAAAGGAAATATGATGCTTGCTCCCTAAGAAAGTGATATTTAAGAAAACAAAAACAAAAAGTAAAAGCTTGAGCCATGTAGCTCTGAGGAAAGAGTGTTTCAGGCAGGAGAAACTGCAGATATTAAGTCTTTTTGGAGAGGTGTGGCTGGAATATTTGAGGAATGGTGGATGGCTAAAGTAGAACAAGTAGTAGGGCGTAATGCCAGAGCCATAGCAGGGGTCAGGTCATGTAGGACCTTATATATCAGTGTTAGGATCATGTTTTATGTTGAGATTGGATGCCACTGAAGAATTCTGAGCAGAGGATAATCTAACCTGACACACATTTTTAAAAAGGTGTTGGCAATCAAGAAAAAAGAATCTGCTGAAGAAATAAATGAACTTAATGATTATAGATGAATAGGAATGGAAAAGAGTTGGCATTAAGCTTTTAGTAAGTTTACACTGACTCCTTCTTAGGGTCAGAACTTTATACTAGCAGTTATACCTGGAGTCATGGCTTTAGTGAGAGACAGAGAAGAGATTGGAACAAGTGTCTGCAGATGAAATAGAGACTATTAGTACTATTCAGTACTATTAGTACTATTCATGGTATGTTTCAGAGCAGGTATTGTTATGGAAAAAAAAAGAATACTTACCTTTATTTCAAACAGATGCAATTTGTAATAAGATTATCCTCTTTATATTTGAGTAGAATTGTAGCATGACTAGGATAATGACTTAATATTACCTTATAATAGAGTGATATAAAGCATTGTGTCCAAATCCCCACGTTTTCTTGGCCTATGTATGGGAGAGGAGGTGCTGTCAGATGGTGCATGTAAGTGGTTAACCCATCACAGTCTCCAGTAAGGGCTACAAGAGGCTCCTGTCTGAGGAAATATTCAGTTACCAGCTATTCTTAAAGCACTGAAGAAGGAACTACACAATTTTAGGCACTGACCCATTATTTCTCAAGTAGTAGCAATCTTCCAGGAAAAATAAGTCATTCTTTCACTTTAGGAAGAGAGATTTCTTAGGATTTTTTTTTTCACTTTACTTCCACTACAAACAAGGCCCTCTAACTTCTGCATGGCCTGTTCTTAGTTATCAAGTCCTTACTTCGCTTGAAATCAAGACAATATCTGAGTGGTCCTTAAAAGGGAATCTACCACTTTGTCCAACTTTCTCATCCTAAACAATCATCTATGAATCTTCCTAAATCCAGATTCCTCTATTTCATCTTTAGAAATTTGATTTTGTAGGACTTGAGTGGTGCCAAAGACCTCTATTCCAGAAAATTCTGATAAAAGAGATCTATAAACTAGCCTTTGAAAAATGTAGCCTTAGGGCGCCTGGGTGGTTCAGTGGGTTAAAGCCTCTGCCTTTGGCTCAGTTCATGATCCCAGAGTCCTGGGATCGAGCCCCCCAGGGTCTGGGGATCGAGCCCTGCATCAGGCTCTCTGCTCAGCGGGGAGCCTGCTTCCTCCTCTCTCCCTCTGCCTGCCTCTCTGCCTACTTGTAATCTCTGTCTGTCAAATAAATAAATAAATAAAATCTTAAAAAAAAAAGAAAAATGTAGACTTATAACCTAGAATGTTGTAAAATGAAGCAACTTTACTTATAATCAAACTCCAATTTAGTTTCTGAATTTGGCTTATATTTTGTCACATATTGGCATAATTCCTTCAATCTTTACTCACATCTCAGGATTAAGACTTAAAGTTTATGCTTGTTTTTTTTTTAATGCCATAGTTCTCTGTAGTTTGGTTACAATATTTATTGAAGCTCTTGTGCTAGGAAAGAGTTTCAGGGGTAAGCCACTTTCTAGAAACTATGAGTTTCTAATTGAGAACTTTCTAACAGGGGAAACCTGTTAAACCCAATAAGTAAGACCCTTTTCTTGGGGAGAGAGAAAGTTTTCAAATTGTGAGGCCTTAAAAAGAGGATATTTATGGGGCATAGACATAAGTTCATGGACAAGTGAGTCTGCTGAAGACATAGATACAAATATCGGTAAGATATAAGTATAAGTGTCTTAACTCCCTTCACTGGAAGAGCCAAGAAGCAATAACATTAGAGAAGGAATGAACACACTCAGATGTAACTCTGGTTATACACACTTTCAAATCTCCTACTGTTGTTTCCCCAATAATTTGTACTCTCATCTACCAGGTCCCAGTGATGTGGTCACTTCTTCCCATTCAAGTTGTGAGTCTTATCTCAGAGTGATTTTTTTTTCTATAACCCGCGCAGCATGGCTATATTCTCCTTTTCCTACAAAGTTCCTCCTGCCACTTTGCTTTGGGGTGTTATCCATAGCTAGCCAGGCTGGTTTCAAATGCTTATTTCCCTACTTACCGTTAATATTGGGGTTTCTGAAAATCTTCATTTTTAAAGTATAATTTATGGGTACATAGTTGGTTGTAGGATTTGTTCTCCTTTGGTTAGTTTTTTCTGTGGAGATGAATAGAGAGATTTGAATTTTAATGTTTTTCATTTAACTATAAGGCCCAGATTTCTTTATATTTTCATTCAAGAGTTGAAGATCTACCACTTTCTTTACCACTCTATTTAAAAATCTATTCTCCTACATCTCTTTAAACTTAAACATATTTTTTGAAGTCTCTATGATAAATGTTTTATTTAAAGACATTTTCCTGCAATAAGAAAGTACCTACCTGTCCCTGCAGTCAGTGAAACTGTCTTATTTTGGAGGTGGGGTTTGTTTCTTTTGTTTCTTTTTCTTTCTTTCTTTCTTTTTTTATCAGTTATAGAGGCATACCAAAGGCACAAAGAACTGCATTAACTTTTAATGGTTGCTCTTTTCTTGGTAGCAAAAGGGCACCAGGAAGGCTCTAACGTTTTAAGTACAAATAACCAAGTAATTGATGAACTTTCTGAATTTGCCATATAAAGTCATATTCAAAGTATGAAATACTGAAATGTCTAGTTATTTTATTCATATTCTCTGGTATTTTTCTTGGTTGTTGAAATTCAGGTCATATTTATTTTGCATTCATATGTAAAATTTCTGTCATTAGTTTATAGTAGGCATTTGAATGTAAACTATTACATATTGACCATAGCTTGTTAAAAGCTGTAATTCATCACAGTTTTTCCCTTCCAGCATATTTAGTCTGTGATTGGCAGTGGTTTCTTAGTTTTCCATTCATTGTAATTCATTGTATTTAATAATTTTTTGCTTCTCAGTCAATTGTATATCAACTTAAAACACTCTGTATAAAAAGTATATAGCAATTTTTCAGTTTAAAAAGTATTTAGAATAAGGATTTATACTGTTACAATAAGATAGTATAAAAATTATACCCTCAACATCTAGTCCATTCAAGTTATCAAAGTCCCAGTGTTTTATTTTTTTTAAAGCCATGATGAAGTGTACCTGAGTGGCTCAGTCAGTAAGACATCTGACTTTTGCTCAGGTCATGATCTTAGGGTCCTGGGATGGAGCCCTGCATCTGGCTCCACACTTAGCAGGAAGTCTGCTTGTCCCTCTCCTCCAGGTCCCCCTTCCCATGCTCTCTCTCTCTCAAATAAGTTAATAAAATCTTTAATTTAGAAAAGCCATGATTGGGACGCCTGGGTGGCTCAGTTGGTTAAGCGGCTGCCTTCGGCTCAGGTCATGATCCCCGTGTCCTGGGATCGAGTCCCACATCGGGCTCCTTGCTTGGCAGGGAGCCTGCTCCTCCCTCTGCCTCTGCCTGCCTCTCTGTCTGCCTGTGCTCACTCTCTCTCTCTCTCTAAATAATAAATAAAATCTTAAAAAAAAAAAAAGCCATGATTAAGTCTTAAAATGTTTATAATTTTCTTTGGGGATGTATGGTAAGAGCTTAATTACTTAACAACACTAATAAAGTTTATAAATTATTATATAAACTGCATTTTTCCTTGTTCTTATCTATTCTCTAGATGGAATAGTATAATTTTGATGTAATCAACTGTTTGTTCCAGAGCATCAAGTAGTTCTTAGAAATTTTAACATAAGTTTGCAAACAAATTGGCTGAATGTTTCATATATGTGATGAAAGCATAGAAATCAATATTTTAAATATGGTAGTCTCATAAATCAATAAAAAAACTGAGAGTAATCAGATTATTTACATAGCTTCTTGGGTTTATTATAGATAACAAGTATTTTAATTGAATGACTATGTTAGATCTTACATAGAATTATACTCTATGTCTACCCTTATTTTATTATTACTAATAAAACATAGTTGTAAATGCTGACAATGCATAAGATACATTTTTAAGAAGTTCTTACAATTAAAACTTTGAAATAAAGTATGTTATATCATATTTGGTTGATTATTAGCAAAGTAGAGAACTTTATTACAAATATAAATAATAATTCAACTATTCACATTTTGATTATCGTGTTTCTTTTATGTGTATTCAAAGTGGTAGAATATATCTGAATCTCAAGATTTTTATGATGTAGGAAAAATCAAATTCCATAATAATTTAAATGGCATGATATGTAATTGTAGAAAACTGAAATCTTTAAGAGCCCTAATGTTTACAGCACTTAACATTTTAATAGTCCTCTACTCCTTGTATAAACCAGCATCAACATTTTTTCAAAAGTAAAGGAAGACTTTTAATTTTAGTTCTGACAGGTAAAGAACTTAAAAGAAGTTTTTCTTGCCTTACAAGAAAAAGCTGGACAGACTGAAAACATAAAATATTTTATAGAAATTAGTTTACATGGAAAATTGTCATGCTATAATCTAAGAAGACAGGCAAATTCAGAGTCCTGGCCAGAATTAGAGCAGAATATAGTGAAACCATAAATTGAGAGGGACACTTTAATGTAATTTTGAGAAATTACTGGAGGCTGAATGTGGACTAGCGTAAAATATGAAACTTGAGTCTTAGCTTATACTTCTGTGTGATTTAACTCCAAGAACGCTACCAGGCTATCAAGTAAGTATCTAAAAAAGAACCCCTCAGAAGGACCTTCTGAGTAAGCCTTATGAAAAACACAAAACCCTTTTTATAAGTAAAGGCAAGAAGGGTATTTTGTAACTTCAGTCCCCTGTAGCTTTCCTGTATCACTGATGGGGGGGCGGAAAGCTCTACAAGAGAAGTAACATTTGTGAAGGTCACAGTCCAGAGACCCAAGCCCACCAAAGGACTGAGAGTTAATTAGAAGGTTCTAGAACACATTATTCCTCACACGTAACCATTATATGAACAGTGTTCCAGTGTAATAACATTGAATTGTAGCTGAAAGACATGTAAGATTCTCTCTGAGTAGTAGCACAGGTCCAGTATCATGGGGAAATGAAACAAGAGCACTAGAATAATTTTAAGTTCTGGCACTTATACCTGCGATAAGTAAACAAATAACATATCTATAACATGGTCTGGCTTTTCAGAAAAAATACTACAGGGCATTCCAAAAGGCAAAATACACACACACACACACACGCACACACACTGAAGAGATCTTTAGAAGAAGACTTGAATATGAAAAAGAAAAAATATATATATACATATGTATATTATATATTATCAGGAAGTAGAAAATAAATTTGATTATTAAGTTTAAAACTAATGAAAAAGTAAAGATTATGAAAACTCGGATAATTTGAGTAGAAACATGAGAATTCTAAGAAACAGTCAAAAGGAAATGCTAGCAATCAAAATCACTGAAACATAAGTGAAGAATGCCTCTGATAGCCTTATCAGTAGACTGGACACAACTGAAGTCAGAATCAGTGGGCTTGCAGATAGACCAATAGAAACATTTCGAACTGGGGTATCAGAAGTAGGAGGTAGAGAAAATGGAAAACGTAAAGTAGTGTGTAATAAAATGGAACACTCAGGTGTAAATCTTGGGTCCTACATGGGAAACTATAATACGGTGATACAAATTCAAAGACTGTTCCAAATAAATGGAGATACATTCCATGTCCATGGATTGCGTCCATGATGCAGTATTATTTTGATGTCAGTTTTCTCAACTTATCTGTAGATTCAATACAATACCAGTCAGAAACCCAGAACATTATTTTGTAGATGTCAGTAAACTGATTCTAAAGTTCATATGGAAAGGCAAGGGACCAGAATAGTTAAAAAACACTAAAGAAGAAAAGAGCTGGAATAATTGAACTACCTAATTTCAAGGTTTACTCTGAGTTTATGTGTACTAGTGAAAAAATAGACATGGGATATTGGAACAAATTAGAAAGTCCATACTTAAACTGAAATTAAAGTCAACTATTCTTCACCAAAGGAACAAAGGCAATTCAATGAAGAAAGGATGGCTTTTATTATTTAATCATTTTCATCATTCAGTCATTCTGAGGCAGTTGGACATTCATATATAAAAACATTGATCTGGACACAGATATTACAACTTACACAGAAGTTAATTAAAATGGATGATAGATCTAATTGTAAAATGAAAAGCTTTATTGTTTTTGGATAAAATTTTTTAAATGACAAGACCTGGAGCTGAGAGACATAAGATACAACAATGATAGAATTTTCTGTGAAAGAAAAAAAAAATGAGAAGATAGATTTTCTCTATATTCCAAATTTCTGCAATTCAGAAGTTCTGTAAGAAGAACGAAAGATATATCACACAACTAGTAGGAAATGTTTCCAAAACATATATCTGACAAAGAACTTGATCCCAAATACCCAATTCTTAATATCAATAGTAAAATAAAATAAAAATAAAAGCTGGCCAAAGATCCGAATAGACACCTAAATAAGGAACGTATACAAATGTTAAATAAGCATATAAAAAAGTGCTCAACATCATTTATCTTAAGGGAATTGAAGTTAAAAATGAGACATTATTTTATACCTATTCCAATGGCAAAAAACAAATAATATTAACTACTGGCATTTATGCTGAGGAACAAAAACTATTCATAGAAAGAGCAAAATGGTACAACCATGTTAGAAAATGATTTATTTAACAGTTTTTCCAAAGTTAAACATAAGTTTTACCATACAATCCAGTCATTATGTTCCTAGGTGATCAACTGATCTAAAAATTAGCTCCATGCAAAAATTTGCTTATGAATGTTTATAGCAGCATTATTCATAATCACACAAACACGAGATTGAACCCACGAAGAGGTTCTTCAAAAGGTGAATGTATAATTAAATTGCAGTACCTCCATGCAGTGATGTATTTAGGCCCCATAAAAGCACTATGGTGCCAAACAATGAAGGATTGGGTGAACCTTAAAGACATAATGCTAAGTGAAAGCAGTATGTCTAAAACCACTACAGACTTTGAAAGGCATTGGGGAGGAGGAAAACCATAGAGATGTAAAATTATCAGTGGTGATCAGGGATTTGAGACTGGGAGAGTATTGAGTAGGTGAAGCAAAAGAGATTTTTATAGGCTGGTGAAACTATTCTGTATTATACTGTAATACTGAAAGAAGCTATGAAGCATTTGCCAAATTCCATGCACCTTTACATTAAACCTTATTTGCAAATTTAAAAACGCACTGGGGAATCTCAGGGTGGAATGCAGTATGTGAAAAAGGACTCCTAATGTATTACAAACCTAAGAGTGAGTTGGGAGAAAAGGTACTGGCCTAAATAACTTTGGAAATGAGTAGACATTATAAAACCAAAGGCAAAGTGAGCACATTTAACACTGTATTCTAGTTCACAAAGTTGTTTCCCAAGGGAATTAAACAGTTATGTCAGATGGTGAAAGCCAAATTTCTTCTATTTAGAGTGGGAGGTTATAGATATGCAAATGAAAGAGGCTGGAATGATCATTGTGGTAATGGATTAGGGCTGGGGATATCATTAAGAGCTAATATTTAGATTAATATAGATACAGTTGTTTACATTTAGGAATATTTATACATAACGTTTCTATCCCCAGGTTGTTATACATGCATTCAGATTCTTCAGTTCTGTCAGTTTAGAAGGCCTAGAAGAAACAACTACCTTCTCTTCCATGCTCAGTTTAAAGTTGTATTTAAAAGACTTCTCTCTGAAATATTTCTTATATTTAGCAATTTTTAAATTCAGCCTGGCCCCCTTTTCTAGGAATGGAGCTCCATTATATATAATGTAATAATAGACATGCTGAACTATTTCCACATGGAATTGTGGTCTGTGTAGGATGATCAAATATGTTTGATAAAAAATCAAATATAACTTCTAGATGTTAATAAAAGGAATATATTTTCAAAATGAAGTAGGAATTTGGGTAGATAGGCAAGAAATACCCACTATTTTTTTATTTTTATTTTTTAAGATTTTATTTATTTATTTGAGACAGAGAACAAGCAAAGGGAAGAGGCAGAGGGAGAGGAAGAAGCAGGTTTCCCGCTGAGCAGGGAGCCCGATGTGGGGCTCAATCCCAGGACTCTGGGATCATGCCCTGAGCTGAAGGCAGACACTTATCCAACTGAGCCACCCAGGTGCTCTGAGAAATACCGAATATTTTTTAAAGCACTGTCTTCCTTGCCATTTAGAGTCACGTTTTAGTTACCTAATGAAGGGAGAATACACAGTAAATATTAGGTAATTATTAAAGATATTATAATAATTGAACACTGGAGTAATGCCCAGTTTGGTGCTAACTTATTACCCCATCCTGCCTTATCTTAAAGAAGAGATTCTCTCATTTGCTTCATGGGAAGTTTTTGGAGTTGACAATATTACTATTACTATTACTATTACTTCTACTATTACTACTACTGCTACTACTATAATTATTATTTCCTATAAACATAATGTTCACTTCTTAGTAAGTAATGTTTCTTTCAGAATTAGAATCTATAAATTTCATTGGGATGGTTTTCACAAGAAATTATATTCAATCTCTTTAATTAATCATGGGGATTCTAATTAAAATGACTAGTAGAGATAAGCACAATAGCAATTCTAAGAAGAATACTAAAGGAACAAGTTCCCCTTGAGCTACAGGCTACAATTTCAGATTTTCTCTTTATAGTAAAATACAAAAGAGATCATATACAATAGTGTTGCAAATTATCCACAAATTTTTAATCCCTTTTATTAAGGACTTGAAAAGCAAATCAGTTTAAAAAAAAACACAATAATTCTTACACTGTGTAACATAGGCTGTTTCTTGGAGATAATATTTTGATTCAAATACGTCTGCAAGCACCATAATTTCTATTGATGAACATGGATTGACATAGTTGTTTAAGCCTATAATGAACTAAATGTTATACAGAATACAATTTTCCTCTTCATTTACCTTAATTTATTTTAGTTGTAAATGCCATTGACTTCCATGATTACAGAATAAATCTCACTGTAGGATCAATTACTACAGTTTAGAATAAAACTTGAGTTGTTTTGTAATTATATCCACTGGGTATTCTATTTTAATTTAAAATAGCTTTTGCAAAAATACTGGAGGCTTAATGAATGACACACAGGATTAAATCTGAGCCATTTAACATGTAATTATTAAAATTATAATAATACTACTTTTCTTCATATTTGGTTAATTTCATCAGTGTCTAAAACTATACATCTAAATGGATGTTTTCTGGCTTTAATATGTAATTTATCTATTTGAAGTTAGAAACTTTGTTTCTCAAAATTTAAATGTTTATTTTTGTACATCTGAATTTTTTATTACTTTTTCTTTTTTGTGAGAAAGACTAGGAATACCATTTAATAAATTTTGTCATTAAGTATAACCAAAATGATGTACTCTTTCAAATAAAGGTGAAGTAATTTAAACATCAAGTCAGTTTTAAAGAAAGAGCATTATATATCTCTTTAACTTAATATAAATGTGAAATTAAAAATATGTATTCTCTTGAATCAGTGATTCTCAAACTTTATGGTTTTCAAATACTTTTTTGCCTTCTAGAAAAAATATTCTGGACCACAAAGAATTTGGTTTATGGATATATATGTATGTATATATCCATCCATCCATATATAAAAATAAAATACATACATATTTATCATATTGGAAATTAAAGCAGTGTTTTTGAAGTAAGAAAAAAAATATACATGTGTACATTTCAGTAGTTGGCAGAGCAGGAACCTAATCACATTGTCCTGTAACTTGTGGAAAACTCTACTGTTCACCCATGAGAAAAGGAAACAAAAGACTGAAGTGTCCTTATAGTTCCCCATACCTAAGTTGAAAATTTCTGATTTACATTAATGTAAACAGTCATGTCATTAGACTCTAATTTAAATTTAAATATGAATACTATGTTTCTATTCATTATAATAGACTGTAATATACCTATGAATAATATATCTTATGACATTTCAAGTAACATTTCTTTTTATAATAGCTCTAAGAGAATGATTCATTGTTTTTAAATTATGTTTTATTTGATTGTGCAAATGTATTTGAATCAAAATAATGGAAAACATGTGCTTAACAAGGGGAGGAGCAGCTTTTGTGTAAAAATTATGGCTATATATTTCCCAGAAAGTGTATACCTCAATCCCAGTCTCTAAACAAAGATTTTAAGTGCTACCATGATTATTGGTTTCTCTTATATAGTTCCAAAACTCCAGTTCATGTCTACAGGTGTTTGTTGACAGGTAGCATCTATATTAGTGTTTCTTTTAATAAATAAAAGAGCCTCCTTATTTTAAAATATGATTATTAATTTTCCATTTAAACTATATGAAATACTACTAATCAATAGTTCACAGGATAAACTACTAAATAGTTTGTGGGCTAGAGGGAAAGATAAAACAATTTAATCTAGTTTAAGATCGAAAAATATGGAGATGTAGAAAAAAGTTGTCATACATATACTAACAAGGAAGAAGAAAAATTACATATCATATTGCATAAAAGAAAAAATACTTCTTTTTTTAATCAATGATATCTTGAATAATTGCTACAACTAAGAACAGAAAATACTAAAATCTTGACTGCTGGAAAGTCAGAATTATCAAAGTTATTGGTATTAAGGACTAAAAAGAAAATGCATTATAGAAAGGGAATTCAGGAATTATGAGAATATTTAAAAGGGACCTAATGAACTAGTCTCAGAGACAATTGGGCAATCACAAGAAATAATGATTCAAGTAAAATCTGAGAAATGAGTAAAAACTGGCCAGTACACAGGTGGAAGGGTCTTTCTGAAACAGGGAAAAGCTGATGTCAGAGGGCAGTCACAAAACCCAAGTTGATTCACAATGTCTAAAGTGAAATGAGTTTAGAGAGTGAAATGAATTGATTCTGCGTATGAAAACATACCATATTTCAAAGGGGTGTTACATTCTTATCTCTATCTGTCTGTCTCTAAATCTAACTCCGTAGTAGAACGATGTAATATAGTTTTCCCTCCCCACCACATACACTCCCCACATATATAGTTGTATGTCTATATATATATATATATATATATATATATATATATAGTTGTTTTAAATGTTAAGGAGAATATTAACAAATAATTAAAGACATTGCATGCAAACCAGGACTATCTTAGCCATGACATAACATTGCTGTTGTCATTGTTATCATGATTGTTATTTTTACTACACCCATAGTCTTAATTCAGCTGAAATGTATAGACTTTGGGGGGGGGAACAGGATATTTATTGGAAAATTAGGAAAGATATATTAGCTAAATAATTATAATGTAAAGAATACTAAATCTTTGGTAATTTCATCACTGTTATTTTCCCAGAAAGTTGGCCTTTCCCTTTTAAAGACTGGACAAACTAATCTACTTTTTGTTCATGAATTGCTAAAATGGCATATTTTTCAAAGTTGCTCTTACCCTTTGCTTCCACTTCTGACATACACATATTATAAATCTGCTTAATATAATATTTATATTTGTAATTATCCAGGTTGATCTTCTACTCTAAACAAAAATAGATAAAAATAAAATAGTAACACCTGCTTTCATTGCCTTTCAATAAATGTCAAGTAGACTTAAACAACTACCAGGGCATTTTCCTTTATAAGAACGATCATCATAGAGCTATGAAATTGTGATTCTCTTGTTCCTAGTTTATATTTATTTCCTTTGTAATATATTATTAGCTGAAGTTATTTGTCAATCTTGAGACTTACCAGTAAGAAAGCAATAAAATTCTTTATTCTTTCCATTAAAAAAGATGATGGAAATTTCTATCATATAAATAAAAGAGATAAAATGAAGCAATTTAAAATATAATCCCCATGAAAATTAGTATAAGTGATGAAGTAAGGACCTCCACAAATTCTCTCCATAAAAGCAATGATAATATTGATGAAATAAAATGTCAGATTCAACTTCTTCAGAACTCTGGAAATTAGCCAAAGGTTTACAGCAGTGCAGGGAGTGTTTATTCAAATAGGGAGTGGTGGGAGGCTGAGTTTTGATAAGAACAGAGAGCTTTGTGATGTCTTAAATTGCCTATTCTTATATCACCCTGTCCAGCCCTACAATAGACTTAAAAACCAATGGCTACAATCATAGTGAGGCCAATAACTTGGCAGCCACTAGAAGAGACAAAGTGAGATTATAGTTCTTTCAAAGGCTTATTCCTAAATAATTGCTTTTTTTTTTTTAACCAATCTGGTACTTCTCCATAAGACGCCACTTCCAAGACTATATTTGACTGACTTGGAACTCCTATAGAGGAATAAACTTCTCTCCAGGAATGGTTGTGAAAAGGAATTACAGGGAATTTATTAGCTTTGGTCCCCTGAGTTGAAAAAATAAGACTTGGATCAAATGATAGGCAAACCAAAATAATTTTAAAGGGAACATTGAAAAATAAGATGTTTGTAGAATCTTTGAAAAGCTCCAGCATATTCCTGGGAAGCTGTAAGGCCAAACGCATGGATAGGTCTGTGTTTTTGCCAGGAATGATTTGAGACATCCTTAAATTTTTGTCTTGGCCTGACATTGAGCCTTTGGTCAAGCAGGAAATAAAGACAAAAGCAGAATTGTTATCTGACTGGTTGAGTGCTGAAGGTGTGCCACAATACACACACATACAGACACATACAGCCTCTCATAAGAGATTGTAAAACACATAGATTCCAAGTAGTTAAGGAAATCTCTGCAATCATTTGCTGACCACTAAGATAACTGAGCCGAGACACAAGTGGCCAAACCTTGCAAAGAATAATCGACTTTACAAAATTAGCTTTGAAAAGATATTAAACAAAGAATAACAACATGCCCTGGAAGGGATTGAGATTCTGATTTCCAAAACTGATGTGCATCATATTACTTAAAGTTTGAAGGTTTCAGCAAAAAATTATAAGACATGCAAAGAAGTTGAAAACTAGCAGTTTAGAGGAGATAGTATTTATTTATTTTCTAGAGCCATAGAATATTAAATTATATTCTGTTTCTGACCATGAGGTACTAATTTGTACTGGATTATCTCCTTCACTGTGAACAACTGAGACAATGAAAAAATATATAATATAACTTTATAGATATTGAGTTAAAGGCCCTACAGAATTGTTATTCCTATAAGAAAGAAAGTAAATGATGTATGCTCTGTTATCACACTGAATTTCTGCCTGGAAGTATTATGGACAGAAGTTTAAAGAATGATATCATTAGCAGAACACTAAGTTGTAGAGACAGTAATCAGAATAGAAGAAATTCAGGTGTCTGAAATCTGAGAAACTGAGAACTGGAGAGGAAGGAAAGAGCTACTGAAGTGTACATAAAGATCTTAGTGGGTGAATAACAAGCCTCACATGGAAAAGAGTGAAACTCTCAAAGTGTAGGCAAAGTCCTTAAGTGTCCACAAAATTATGTCCAGAATAAAAAGTGGATTTAACAAAGCTGCAGGATAAAAGATTAATATAAAAAACAGGTATATTTATATATGCTAATAGTAAACAATTGGAAAAAAAACATTTTAAACATTTACAATAGAATAAAAATAAACAAAATTACTGGAACAACAAAAAACTGAAATATTGCTGAAAGATATTAGAAACACCTAAAAAATATAAAAAATATACCATGTTCATGGATAGAATACTTACTATTGATAAGTTAACTGTACCCAAATTGATCTATAGATTGCACATACTTTCAATCAAACAAATCCCCATTAACTAATATTTTTTGTAGAAAATTGAAGGTTTTATAGATAAGGAGCTAGAGATAAGGGCAGAGATACAAAAATATATTATATTATATACATGTGTATATAATATATTATATATGTGTATATAATTAAAGGATATAGAGAAGCCAAAATAAAATGTTGGAAAATATCTCTTTTTGAATCTAAGATCAGCTATACAGTTACTATGACCAAGATAGTGCAATACTGATATATTGATAAATATATACATCAGTGATAAAGAATAAATAATCAAGAAGCATACCCATTATTTGTCCATTATACCACAATAAAGCTGAAAATTAAAGAGACCTACACCTATATGGCCAATTTATTTTTTTAAATGGTGCCATAGAGGAAAATAAAGTATTTTCAACACATAATGCTAGAACAACTGGATAGCCATAGGAAAAAAAAAAATTGGCCTCAATTATCATGCCACAGCATATCCAGAAATTAAATTTCCTCTGATGGTAGAATGCTAAATGAGACAGAGGTCATGCAACACACTTTCATATGGTCAAACATAAACCTGCCATAAGACCCAGTGATTGTCCTAGGTATTTACATTTGAGAAATAGAATACATGCCTACAAAAAACATTTTTCACATAAAATACTGAAGAACTTATTAATAATATCCAATACTGGAAATAATACAGATTTCTACTTATATATAGATGGCTTGTGATATACATACATTAGAATACCATAGAGAAATAAAAAAAAAAAGATAACCAGACAATGTGAATTAATCACAAAGCATTATGCTGTGTCAAAGAAAGCATACACAAAGATTTACATTAGTCACAACTTATTGAACTAAATACTTAACATGAATTCATTTTATTGTATGTAATTTATACTTCAAAGAATGTGATAAAAGATATTTCAGGGAAAAAAAATAACATTAAGGTTAAAAGGTAAGGCTAAAGTTAAAACTCTTTGTAGTTTCACAGAACTATTTTCATTGAAATATATATAATTTGAAGACTTTTAATATTTAAGACAAAAGTATAAAACAAAATCTGAGAACTTCTTTCTTTCTTTCTTTCTTTCTTTATTTTTAAATATATTTTTAAATTTTTTTTTATAGGGGCACCTGGGTGGCTCAGTGGGTTAAAGCCTCTGCCTTCGGCTCAGGTCATAATCTGAGGGTCCTGGGATCGAGCCCCACATTGGGCTCTCTGTTCAACAAGGAGCCTGCTTCTTCCTCTCTCTCTGCCTGCCTCTCTGCCTACTTGTGATCTCTCTCTCTGTCAAATTAATAAATAAAATAAAATAAAAAGTAAATAATTTTTTATAAACATATAATGTATTATTAGCCCCAGGGGTACAGGTCTGTGAATCGCCAGGTTTACACACTTCACAGCACTCACCATAGCACATACCCTCCCCATGTCCATAACCTGAGCACCCTCTCCCTACCCCCTTCCCCTGGCCACCCTCAGTTTGTTTTATGACATTAAGAGTCTCTTATGGTTTGTCTCCCTCCCAATCCCATCTTGTTTCATTTATTCTTTTCCTACCTCCCCAAACCCACCATGTTGCATCTCCACTTTCTCATATCAGGGAGATCATATGATAGTTGTCTTTCTCTGATTGACTTATTTCCCTAAGCATAATACCCTCTAGTTCCATCCATGTCATCGCAAATGACAAGATTTCATTTCTTTTGATGGCTGCATAGTATTCCATTGTATATACATATATATACCACTTCTTCTTTACCCATTCATCTGTTGATGGACATCTAGGTTCTTTCCATAGTTTGGCTATTATGGACATTGCTGCTATAAATATTCAGGTGCACATGCCCCTTTGGATCACTATGTTTGTATCTTTAGGGTAAATATCGAGTAGTGCAATTGCTGGGTCATAGGGTAGCTCTGTTGTCAACTTTTTGAGGAAGTTCCATGCTGTTTTCCAGAGTGGTTGCACCACCAGAGTGCTTGCATTCCCACCAGCAGTGTAGGAGGGTTCCCCTTTCTCCACATCCTCGCCAGCATCTGTCATTTTAATATAGGAACTTCTTTTTTTTTTTTTCTTAAAGATTTTATCCATTCATTTGACAGACAAAGATCACAAGCAGGCAGAGAGGCAGGCAGAGAGAGAGAGAGGAGGAAGCAGGCTCCCCGCTGAGCAGAGAGCCCGACGTGGGGCTCGACCCCAGGACCCTGAGATCATGACCTGACCTGAAGGCAGAGGCTTAACCCACTGAGCCACCCAGGCGCCCCTAATATAGGAACTTCTTAATGTTAGGGCCAATTTAATGTTAAAACCCATTTAACTATTAGGCCCTGAGTAGCCAGAGCGACTCCATATTGCCTGGGTAGCCATATTGTTGTTTACATCTACAGACTTCATTCTAGGAATAAACGCCCCAGCAATTCTAAACACCCCAGCATGCCCCAGCAGTTCCAAACATTCCAGCAGTTCCTGGTATTGGTTCTGGGTATCGATTCCGGGAGTAAACGCCCTAACAATAGAAGCCACATACCTTGGGTCTGCAGTTATGCCCTATAAAACCAGCCTGTGAGATTGGGACAGGTTCACTCTCTCCAGAGGCAGCCCTGGCCTGTCAGTCTGACTTCTAATTCTTGGCATAGAATAAAGCTTTGCATAACTTTCACTTTGTCTCAGTATCGTTCCTTTGATAACGGACCCCAACACTTAACAATCAATTTGATTGATTCAAATTTTTCCCATAAAAAATAAAATATTTTTTCCTTCAACAAATGAAATATTTTTGTTTAATAATGAAATTCATGAAACCTATTATTTCCTTTATTGCCTTTAGATGCCAGAATGCAGTGACTAAATATGCTTTCAACTATAGAGGTATTATACTAAATAGATAACATGTTTGTTTCCTTCTCATTCTGCATTTAAATTAGTGTAAGTGTATATAAAAGTACCATATTGTATAGATGAGTTTATCACAAATATCAATATACTTTAAGTAGATTAAGAAAGGCTTTGATTAAAGGCTTTGATTACTTTTTTGTTAACTAATTTAACAAAAAAAAAAGGAAAAAAATTATCAGCCTTTTCCTAATTTGGTGATGAAGTGGTATAGAAATATTACATATAAAGTCTTCAGCCTTTTTATGGACAAAATATTTTCTTCTCCAACTGTAGATAATATAAAATTCAATACTCTATTGAATATTGAGTGTTGTGGAACATAGTTTATTTGGAAAGGTGGTACTGGGGATTATTGTGTTTATTATGTCATTATTTATTGAACACCTAATATACATAAGACACCATTTTCAGTACTTAGAATATGTGAATTAATAAAGCAAAGATACCTGTTGTGGAACTTTTTAAATATTGATGAGGATAAGATAAAATTTGATAAATAGATAATTTAATGTTAAGAGACTGTCTAGAACTATGAAAGAAAGAAAGAAAGCATAAAGCAAGATAATGGGAATCAGCAGGAACATGAGGTTGAGGGCCAATTACACTGCTAAATTCAATAGTTAATAGAGATTGAAAAAAATACTTGTTAATGCTGAAATTTATTTTAGGGCTTTCTAGCTTTCCTTTTTTGGATTAATTGCCCTAAAGTAGAGTGTACTTGCATTTTCCAGCCAATAGCACATTCCAGGAGTAGAGTGGATCCACAGTTAGGGTGTGTTAGAAGTCAAAGAGCTAAGGTCAGGGACAGGGGGTTTTATTAAAAATTAAATTTTAGCTTTATGTAGGATATTGGGCTAAAATGCCTTGAGATATACATAAATACAATGTTGGGTTAAAATACCTTGAAAAATACGTAAATACGATTGCCCTTGGTTCATAGAACTTGAAATTCAACTTTATAAAAAGTTTTTATTTATCTTAAAGAGAGAGAGCAGGAGCAGGAGGGACAGAGGAAGAGGGAGAGAGAATCTTAAGCAGACTCCATGTTGAGTGGCGAGCTAGACACAGGACTCAATTCCATGACCCCCATGATCATGACCTGAGCCAAAACCAAGAATCAGGGTCAACCAACTATGCCACCCAGGTGCCCTGAAATTCAACTTTTAATTAATATGAAATTTGGTACCCAACCCATATTACTTTTGCCCTCAACAAGAACCTTAACTGGTCATGGTTCTTTAAGTGGTCAGGTGACCATATCATTTATTTCTGCAGGGTCTGACCATTAGTAGTCCTGCCGAATTAGTTTGTTGTGGTTTTCCATTAACTTTAATCTTGGTGTGGTTACTAAGAGACACCCCAAGGAATCTGTATTTTATACAGTAGTGGCACAATTTCTTCTTAGAATTGATCATGAATCACCCCAGCCAGTATAATAACTCCTTCCTTTGCCTGTTAGTTTAATCATAGGGAGCCCAAAGCGACATAGTAATAGTCTTAACTTAAAAATAACCATTTTTAATATTTTTTCTTTTTCTTTTTGATAAATCTTAGTATATGTCTATTTAGAACAATGGTGTATGTAAATAAGGATATATCCTATCCTTATCCTTATATTGTAGACATCGCTGCTATAAACATTTAGGTGCATGTACCCCTTCGGATGACTACATTTGTATCTTCAGGGTAAATAATAAATATTATTTCTGTTCTATTTTATGTTTAATTTGTCCTTTTTTTAAAATCAAGCTTATGGTAGAAATTGAATTACTTACTATAAATCTTCCTTGGTTAATCATTGAAAGCCATACATTTGATCCTTTTTATTTTTTCATTATTGAGGTAAGCATTTTAAATTCTTCAGATCCAAAGGAGCACTGCCTTATTTCTCTCTTTAGGCTTCTTGTTTTTTCCTTATATGTTTTCAAGTTACTTTATTAGGTACATACACTTGTAGAACTATAATGTTTTCTTGGTGAATTTAATATTCATCATTGTGAAATCTTCATTTTTGATAGTATTCCTTACATTGGAATCTATGCTGTTTACTATTAATATAGTTGTGTTATTGTCCTTAGTGTTTCTATGGTATCTCCTTAACAATGTATTTAGACTTAAAGTGTCTTTGACATAAATTGATGTTATCTGTTTCTTGATTTTTATCCATTCTGAGAATTTTTGCTTTCATTATCAGTGCTTAGTCACATTACATTTAGTATAATTATTTATATATACAATTGTGTTTAAGTCCACCTTTTGCTAGTTGATTTTGATCTATTATAGCTGTGATGTGATTCATTGTTCCTTCTTTCCTAGAGTTCTTCATTTCTATCTTATACAAATTTGTTTCACCTTGAAGAATTTTCCTTGATATATCTAATACTGTGATGTTCTATTTTATATTAAAATGTTTTTTTATTTGTTATAACTTTTATTTTTGTTAGATACACAATTCTAGGTTAACAAGTTACATATTTTTAGATAACTTAAAGTTTCTTTTATTGTCTTTTTTGTTGTTACTGATAAGAAAGCAGCCACCATTCAGATCTTGGATTTACTTTAATGATGTGCATTTTCTCTACCCGCTTTCATTATTGCATATTGTTTTTAGTGTTAAGCAGTTTCAATGATTTGCCTAGGTGTGTGTGTATGTTTAGCATTTTTTTTCTGTGAGGTTCAGTTTAGATAATTTTTATTGGCCTCCAAAAATAATGTGTTTTGTACTACTAAGCAGACAATTTCAGGTGAATTGCCTTGATCTAGAGTACAGTTGGTTTTAGGTTTTATTTTGGTGAGTTTATTTCAGTTCTGCCTTTAGTCTTAAACTGTACTCCTTAATCCTATTATGCAACCCTTATCCTTAAAGCATGATTTCTGGATTTTCACTGACACTAAGAGGTTTTTGCCAAGATCCTTTAACTCAGCAGGTTTTGTACTCCTAATCCTGTATATACAGCTCTGGGTAGCTCCTTTCATCCCTTTTCATCAATTTGCCTTCCTAATGTGGTTTCCTGCTGTGTTCCTGCAGGTTGCCCTCTCAGCCTCTATTGCACAGTTAGAGATTCAGCCATAGTTTTGAGGTGAATTTGTGTATTTGATGGTTCACCCTTTTGTTTCTTGTTGCTGAGATTCTCCTCCTTCAGTGTGCAGCTAGTCTGGCAAACCCAACTTCAAGTTCTGATTCCATAATCCAGTAAAGTACCTTGTATAAATTGGAAAGTTTTCTCTGTTATATTACTTTATAAATATAAATATATAGGTATAAAGTTATAATATATAAATATATAGAGATATAAATTTATAATATATATAAGTTTATTAATATTTATATAATTTACTCCAACTTTCTGCTTCCTTTTGGTTTTTATTCAGTGTGTTCAAATAATTATATTATGTTATACCATATACAAGATACAGCAAATTATATATTGTATATATTACATGTATGCCAAAACCTATGTAATGTATAATATATATTTGTAATTTACATAGTCTATTAATGTTATTTAGAAAAAGACTAATTAGATATGATTTATTTTGCTATTAATGGAACTTGAATTCCTGAAACTCAATTTTTGTTTTAGATTTATTTTTTAAGTAGAAATATACTAAATTCATTTTTAAATTAAAATTAAAATACAATTAATTCCTAATGTTCTTAGTGCATATTTAAAACACAAAATAAAAAAAATGTTAACTAAAAAACAGTGGCTATGAGATAAATTGATTATATTAATAATGTACTAAATACTTTTTTTGGTGCTTTAAGTTTATAAATGTACTTACCATTTTATTTGGTCTAATCATAATCCTACAAACCAAGCACTATAATCTCTTATATAGACAAATGACAAAAGGGATATCAGGAAAATAAAGTCACTTACCCAAGTTCTAATATTAGGAGACAGAGCCTTGACTATACCTGTTTTATAATAACAAATCTAATGTTGAGATTCAAATACCAAAGACTTTATCTACAAAGATCTTTGGAAGTTCCTTGAAAGAGGATTGATAGATCTTTTTCAGTCAAGACAAGGGCACATGGGAAACTAGATTGGGAAGTGAGAAAATAGATCAGTGTATCATTGAAATCAGAATCTCCTATACTGCAGCAGGTAGTTTTTATAGCATTAATGAACAAATAAGAATTTTATTCTTTGCAGTTCTTTTTCAGTGGAAAATACTCTTTAGTATTTACTAATTTAGTATGAAGCAGGGTTGGGGATTAGGAGTGCACTTGCAATGAGCACAGGGTGATGTATGGAATTGTTGAACCACTATATTGTACACCGGAAACTAATTCCACACTGTATGTTAACTAACTATATTT